>JAPMLY010001410.1:90000-101887 GCA_026401115.1 Tetraselmis chui
CGCCCTTCCTTCCCGTCTGTCGCTCTGAGTAGCTCCCCAGTGGAATGCGCTCCGCGACCTGCTGCATTCTGGCCGCACAGTTAGAGTGGACCGCTCAGCACGCGATGTGGATAGGCTTCCGTTTCCTTCGACGAAACCATTCGTTACCATTGAATAAACATATGGATTCACTCCGCAGCGAATGAACCATTTGACCACAGACTGTCACCACTTACCTCCGACACAGTGTATGGATTCACTCATTCCGCACCCTCGAGTGCGGTGGATGTCGGGTATATCGTGATTCCGCGAAGGTTTCCTTTGCTATGTATCGTTTGAAGTGTCGTTGCGACCGTTGCTGTTATTCTAAACGCTCTGCTGTCGCTGTTATCCTTATTGCAGCTGCCACTGCTGTGCTTCATTGTTTGTTGTGTTGTTGTTGTTGTTGTTGTTAGACAAATCCTGAAACCCCCGCTGCAGTGCCCAGTATCCATCCTCTTGAATTGAACATTCCTGTTTATCTTCGCCTTGCGGTTTTATCGCCGCTGTTGCTATTTTCATGACGCTGGTGTCGTTGCAGATGCTCATATCGCTATCCTCCTTGACACTCTCATCACTGCTGCTGTTTGTGCTGCTCACTGATTACATATGTAATCAGTAATCAGTGAATATACATACTACGCTGTGCTCGCGTCACCTTCTTAATGCCCATCAAGTCAGCGCTCACCCAATTTCTCCTGTCGTTGCTGCTACTGAGCTTGTCGTCGCGTCTCATACTCACACCTCCTGTTGCGCTCCTTCATCGCTGCTGCCCCCATGCCCCTAACCCTCACCCTCCCCTGCCCCCCCCCCCCCCCCCCCCCCCCCCCCCCCCTTCAGCCCAACACCGATAGAGTCAGCCTGACGACGGAGTTGAAGACCAGCCTGACCTCAGCCACGACAAGCAGCTCCAGCGCGGACCCACCACCACCACCAACACCACCATTACCGTCATCACCATCATCACCACCATCAGCAACACCATCAACACCACCACCACCATCACCATCATCATCACCACCCTCACCACCACCACCTTCATCAACAACACCACCATCACCACCATCACCTTCATCACCACCACCATCGCCGCCGCTACAGCCTCTATTGGCCGCTGCGCTGGCGGGTGGCGCGTCTCCGTCGGTTTTGGCGGTGTCGTGGGGTCAGCTGGGCGGCGTCCTGCTCCGCATGGCGCTCAAGTACCGCTTCCGCCTCCCGCCCTACCTCACCCTCGTGGCCAGGTCACTCACCACCCTCGAAGGTCGCCCCCACCCTACCCCCTCCTCTCCCTGTTGCTGCTGAACACATCTTCCTCTTTTGATCTTTGGAAAACAACGTTTTTTGGTGAAAAAGGGGCAACAATTCGTGTGAGCTTGTACAATAAACCCCAATTCCGCCACCCTAACTTTCTCCGTTGCTTTTTTCTACGACTCGTTGTGTACGCGTGTCTATGGTCGAGCCTGTAATCAATTTCAACTGCTTTTCGTGAAGGTAATAAGGTGTTGTTCGCTGCGCAGACGGTTGTAAATGAGGCTTTGCTCGGCTGTGCGGCGCTGAGCCCTCATAACTCTGACATCTCTCGCCAACCCCAAAACAGAAAACCTTTCCTCGATAGTAATCGCCTTTGCATCCTCTCTTTCTCATTTCCCACAATTTTGTAAGCACACTCATCTGCCCCCGCCCCCATCACCCGCCCCCACCCAACTCACCCCCGCCCTGCGCCGCCGTAACTCCGCCCCTGCACAGTGTATGATGAGCCCCATGTTATGTTTTTTTTTCTGAAAATGACGATGTGGGTTTCCTCAGCATGTAGCGGACGCAACTCAAACTTTGACTGCTTATCATATTCAAAAGTATTCGTCTGGAACTCACACTCCGCCTCGACCAATTCCACGCCCGCCAAGTTTTTCACTTGATTCGTTTGCCTTCCGCAGCTCGTCGAGGCCACTCTGACACGTTTCTATAAACAATGGTTACCTGAGCCTGATCCCAGCATGTGTTGCGCCACCCCCCATTTGCTGCTCACCCGCGACAACCGAGTTTGCTCTCTCATTGCTTTGACTATTTATCATTCACTGAATTACCGTTGATTTTCTAAGTTTTCATTTTTGCCCATATCATGTTTGCTTTCCATCTCATGTTTAGTATATTCTCTCCTCATTTGCCATTCTATCTCAAACATGCTTCCTCACACATGCGATGAAACCCTACTCTGCCCTGCCGTCAGACCACTGGAGTGCAGCGCGTCTCGCTGCTTTTTATGTGGGTCAAACGGCTTGTTTGTTTCGCGAGCGCTCTGCGGTGTGAAGGGACTGACGGGCGGCGGCTACCTTCTGCTCGCCACGCCGCAGGGCTGGCGCTGCAGGTGGAGCCAGACTTTAAGGTGCTGCACGCCGCGCTGCCCACCTTGGGCCGCGAGCTACTGCGCCGCGCAGCGCGACGCGGTGAGGCTCGTGCGCTGCTGGCGGCGCTGCTGTTGGAGGGCGACGGGCGGCGGGGACTGAAGCCGTCGGTGCTGGAGGCGGCGGCAGAGCTGTTGGCGCGACGACGGTACACGCCCCCGACCACCTTCTTGCCATCACAAGGACAATATGTCGCAAATAGACACCCACACGCACACACGCACAATCAAACATCCACACACACACAATACGATATCCCCCCCCCACCCGTACACACAATCAAACATCCACACACACACACACACACAGTCAACCACCCCCCCCACACACACACACGCACACACACACGCACACAATAAAACACCCCCCCCACACACACGCACTCACACACACACACACAGACAGACACACACACACACACACACACACACACATACACACACTCGCGCACACACACAATCAGGCATGCCCCCGGTCCCCCACACACTTACATAAATGCGCTTGAATACATACACACACATTTCAAAATACCTTCTCCCACACACACGCAGATACGCTCTCTTTCACATACATGAACATACACAGTCACAAACATTACCCCCCTACACACACGCACACGCACGGATACATAAACAAGCCCCTCACACACACACACACACACACACACACACACACACACACACACACACACACACACACACAAACACACACACACTTAAACATACCCCAGTCAACGCTGCATTTGGGATTCGCTCTGAACTGTTAAATTTGCAGAGTGATTCAGGCGTGTTAAAGTGTTAAGTGTGTTCAATTTACGGAGTGATTAAGTAGCAAGAGAGCAAACGGTTGCGTGCGTGCGCGCTACGTGCGTTTATCTTATTTCCATCCAGTTAAGAGAAATATCTCCCCATTCCCTCCCCCAAACTTTCAAACCGAACAGCCTGATACCGATATAGTAAGCCGTCTCAATAATGAATGATCGCATTGTGATAATACTTTAATTTCCTTAACTCGCCTTCACTTTGCCCTATTTCGCTTTCACGTGCCTAACTCTCTTCCCTCCCCTCCCCTCCCCTCCCCTCCCCTCCCCTCCCCTCCCCTCCCCTCCCCTCCCCTCCCCTCCCCTCTCCTCCAAATGAAGACGGGAGCATCGCGCGGGGGCGGACGCCAGTCGGGGCACTGCGAGAAACGGCGGCCTCCATCGGCGAGAGGTGGCGGGCCTGCTGCGGGTGCGCCGCCCCACAATAATCACGATTGTAAAGTATATATATACATTCACGGACCGCATGCCCCCCCAAAATCAATCATAACTTAGTTGTGCTGTGCCAAATGATTCCATTTAAGAGCTCAAATTACACGCTATTGTTATTGCCAATGTCAAATAAGTTTGCAGTCCTGCGGCTGCCGTTGTGCGTCCTGCTTGTCGTTTCGATGCAGCGAGCTCCCCACATAGTATGCCCCGGCCACAAACATGAAAGGGTAATGATAATTCAGCCTGCTGTTACCCTGATCCGTATTGAGTTGGGGACAGCCATCTGAGCTCTCTCTCTCGCATTGGTATGCGGTCCCAGAGGCACATCTCTGTTGCTGAGAATGTATCAAAACACACAGCTAAGTTATATGTATATTATTTTGAAGTACATGGGTTTTTTGTGTGGTGCAGGTGCTCTACTGCGCCAACCTCGCGAGCATTCTTCGGCAGCTGTGCTCACCGAGCGCGGCTGAGGTGAGACGGGCGGCAGCGGCGTGGATGGTAGACGGCAAAGAGCGCGAGACGGCGCGTGGCGGGCCAATGCAGCGACGGTGTCGACGGTACTGTCGGTTGGGCCTCGCTCGGCTGTGGGCGCAGACTCCGCTCGGTGTGGTTTGGGTGGGTGCTTAACCCCAACCCTTAACATGGTTTTCGTTCCGTCAATAATTGTTGTAACTTTCTGAGAGGACTGGCGCTGAGTGGGTTGCTTGGCTGATGACTAATGTCGCCTGTTGACTCTTGCCGCAAATATTGGTTGGTCAGCTGTTGAGTGCGCTGGCAATCATGGGCATCGAGTTAATCCGCTCGTGGATGACCGCCATGTGGGATCGCAGCCGGCCATGGCAGCGCCCCAACCCCGCGATGGATTAGTTGCGAGTGAAGCAGCTGAAGGGCCGCGTCGGTCTTCGCCCTTGGAAGGGAGAGCGACTTGATAGTATGGTACTACTTTGGAATCGGTATTGAGAGGACCACCGAGAAATTGATACTCTATGTAGTCTATCAACGATTATCGCATGATTGCCTTTGTAAGATCTGTCTGTAAAGATGACACTCACAAATCCCGCGACATCACTTCGCCAGAACACACACATGCGAGCGACATGAGCACGTAAGTAAGGCTTTAGTTAGATGTATCTCACACAATTACGTTGAGGTAGCGCGCCCTTTTTACTTTGTCAGCACGCCCTTAATGCTTTTTTCATATCACCAATTCAAGGAAGAAATTAATCGTTACGGAAGTTGTGGCTCATCTGGAAGTCGGGGCTCATCTTGGACCGCGGTTCGCCGATGTATGAAAATGTTGGCCCTCGCGGGTTTCGAACCCGGGCCTTCGACACACTAGCAAGGCCACAAGCTTGACCGACCTCATCGGAAAAAATTGGATGTCGCTTAGTGACATTCGTGCCATTAAGTGTCAATTTACGATACGTGCGGACTCGTGACACTCGAAGACTAAACGCCGCTACTCCTCAATCAGAAAATTCAAATCGGCGAATAGAAGTATTGCATATACACTAACCTCTCGCACACCGTACACCTTATCCGCGACAAACACACCCCTATGGCCAACGCTCTCCGCAGCCACAGGCATGGCACTGAAATTGACAGCCTCCCCATCGTCATGAGTCGCACCGGCACCCCCCACACATCCACCATCACTAGCCTCACCTCTCTCCTCACACTCCACACACACCCTCCCCATAAACTCATCTTTTAAACACGCCTCGACACAACACGCATCCTATCACAACTCCATTTACACATTATTCGATAGCTACACAAACTCCTACTCATTTCTTGTCTTAAATCCCGCACATTTACATAATATTTTTCACCCCTCGACAACCACCTAACCCCGCTGTCCTATTACCATCGCTCCGAAACGCAAACTCCCCCCGGGGGGGGGGGGGGGGGGGGGATGAAATTCCCCCAACTTATTCTTGGAGAGGAAAGAATAGGAGGTTCACGGTCTGGATGGCGGAGCTGGGAGGGCCTAGAGACAACAACCCTTTACAATTTCAATTTCAATTGTCACCAACTAGCTTGAGAGGCCAACAGCCACATTGCTTCTCCGGCTGCCACACACCACATGAGTGCTTTGAGTTTGGCCTCGCCTCATGGGGAGGCTCAACATTTGCACTGCTTGTCGACGTCCAACGAGTGTCTTTCCCTTGCGCTCCTTCCCGGGTGTCCAGCGACAGCTCCATCACCCCCACCAACCAATGATCAAGCCGTACCCTCCTCTCTTCCACACGCTCCTGAGATACTGACCCTATCCCACCGAATGAAATCGTGCAGGAGGAGGTTCTTGTCTTGAAAAGAAGCATCAGACGAGCCGAGCGGGGGAACATGACGCTCGTAGTGAATGAAAAAGTAAATTACCTATGTACATGGCTTTCCCGATAGTTGTTGGTCACGAGGACCGCAGCTGTCGGCTCACCTCGCCTAGACCCCGATCGTGCCCCAACCCCCACGGCAATAGGATTACCATCGCCCACCACGAAGAGGTGGGGGTGAGTCCTGATGGGCCTACGAGAGCACCCCCCTCCGGGGCCGCTGCCCTTGCGCCGCCGGCGGGAGCCGTTGTAAATAAGTTTCTTTCCCACTTTCTAATCGTGCACGTCCTCTCCCTTTCACCGGCACTTATACCCCTCGACTGCCACCCCCTCCCTTGACCCACATGCACAATCACATGGTCGACACCGACAAAAGTACCCTCACCGATTCCCTCCCCTCGTGCCTTACCGTCATCCTTGGCGAGCTACCCCTTAACACTCCGTCCCCACGCAGGAAGCCGGACTTCATTCGCCTCCCATCACCCCATATCGTAAGTTACTTCAACAAACGGCGCCGCTACGCCACAATTAGAAAGATTAAACTCTTCCTTCTTTACATCCGATATGATAGACCGGCAAAAGTACTAGTAAAGTACTGATTTCCGAGGGAAATTCAAATTTCCCGCGGGCAATCCGCACATACAAGCCCTATGCGGGCTATCACCCCCGCCTCCTACCGCGCGACGGCACAGCCACCCTCACGGATCTCTCGCCCCCGCCTGTCGACTCCCGCCGACCAATCTTCCACTTCCTACCCACCCCTACTCGCTCCCCAGCCATATCCTCTTCCATGCCGACCTTCTTCGACCTTCATCCATCAAGTCCCGGCTCGATCCGACGAGTTTCCGATACTTCCCAGCCGGCTCCCGGCTCCTTGCCGACCTCGACACAGCACACTCACAAAAACCGCAGTCATTACCAGCTCGCTGTCCCTACGGCCCTCTCCTCTCGCCCAACCATGCCTTATATCAATACTCACTGCTTCCCGGAGTTTTGAATCAAGGACTTTGCGTTCCATCCCCGTCGAATTTTCCCACCAAACACAGGTCACTTCCCGATACTCTCACCATGAATCAAGCCGCCGCCGACGAGGACCAACCCACCTAGATGGACTGCGCAAATGAAATCCCCTAAGAAGACAACAACCCCCATTACGCCACTGTGGACCACACCTAGCCCGCGACCGACACCGACACCGAGACCAACCCCAAACAAGCCGCGGAGCCTACCATCTCGGCCTCTGCGGTACGCATCCCCCCCACCCCCCGCACCCGTTCCCCCGGCCCACCCCTCCCTCCCCGCTTACGCATACTTTGCCAACCAAGCGCGCGGCATGAATAGCCTAGTCGTTCCACGCCCGGTCGCCGAATCCCCATACCTTACTTTCATTGGCGAAGTCTCCGGCACACCTGATATCGATCCAATGGGTCTCAAGCTATACAAGCTTACCCCCCCCCCCCCCCCCCCCCTGTGATCGCCCTCACCCTAGCGGTAGCCACCTCTACCACTAAAAATATCATCGAAGCGGCTGGCCGACGTTGGGACGTCAAGCTCCTCCACGAAAACATTCGCATCTGCTCCAAGCCCAACCCCCTCACCCCTAAGACTCCGGATGGTCGTCGGAACCCCTCCCCCCTCACCACCGGTACAATCCTTATATACGTCTAAACTGCCGAATTGTGGCTATGGAGCTTCTACACCGACAAAACCACCCCCAAGAGCACGGAAGCATTCTAACCGACCACGAAGGCTCCCCATGTGAGACTTTTATCCAAGGTGGGGGCCACATGAACGACGCCAAGAAACGTTGACATCCCATTTGGCTGTCGGGCCCCGAGCTACAAGGCCTCACCAACTACCAAGCTGATAAAGATATCATGTCCTCTGCGCTAGCGTCCTTATGGGAAGACAAACAAGCGCAGGTACCCGACGTCGAGCAGACAATCTACACCGCAACGGACGAGACGTGGAAAGACTATAAAGCTAATCCCAGCCCCCCCTACACCAGCCATGTGGTCTACCCTTCCCGAGGCAAACTCACGCAAGCGTTCGAGCTTCGAGACGTCTATAAAACACACCGCCCCAGCCCGGTCGCTCGACTCGAACTCGTGACGGCGCAATTCGCACACTGCTTAATCGACGCCCTAGACGACTTTATCCTAGCCTTCCATATGGGAGACATGCTCGCCCACTTCACGGTGGGAGGAATCGCGCCCCTCCACAACAAACAAACCGCTTGTGTACCGGCAGTCAGCAAGCACTTCTACCGCTAGACTTCACCAACTTCGTCCTACCCCCGGCCGACGAAATGGTTGTAGCGGTGACCGACTCCATGCACTACCACCTCGACACGGCCCGCGGTAAAACCTCGCTACGCGCCTTTCTGTCTTCCCTCACGGCGGCAAGAGTGGATATCACTCAGCACGAAGCGACAGCAACGCTAATCACCGAAGGACCTAACGGATTTGGAGCTATCGCTATGGACACGGCAGACAACTCCTTCACGGACACCCGCAAGGTAGTCATCAGCCTCATCTCCCCCTTAGCCCTCCTCTACGCCACCACCTTAACCAAAGTATGGATACATCTCATGCCCGACCCGATTAACCCCCGGTTCTTGTGTATCTACCGCGTCCCCAAACCTGAGACAGAGGACGGCGAAATCCTACCTCCCAAGCCCGCCCCGCACACTCAAGCTGCCCTCAACCGTACCGATATGGCTGCCGAACTAGTCGCCGACATCACTTGGACCTCTAGCGGACTACCATCTCAAGAAAAGCAAGACCAACGCGACATCGCCACATCACGGAACGTCACAAGATTGTACTCGCCTCCGTCTCCATGAACGCGTACGGCTCGAGCTTCTTAGGAGGCTCGGCCAAACTCACCACCCATGTGGAACGCTCTACATACCTCGCAGAAGCTACCGACAGACTCCTCCGCTTACATACTACTGGTAGAGCAAGACACTACGCCAACCCGACAGACAACTCCACCTCCACACATGCCATAGATAATGAAGACAACGCGGATCAACCCACCGACATACGCCCGGGAAAAACTACCTTGACGATCAACCTGTGGACATGGAGGAGGACCCAACAACGATTGAAGCTCGGAACCCTCACCCCGAAAACCCCAGCACCGACACGACCCAATGGCAATATGTGCGCTCCTCCAAGCGCCGCTCCTCCGAATCTTTATTTCACTCACGTGCTACGGAAGACTACGATCAGCGGGTCGTCTTTGCACGGCTCGCTCTCCGCTCGGCCTCTCCTACCGCCCGCCACCAACTCGCAAAGAAGTACGGAACATTGCATGTTGAGGACCCCCTCCTTCTGCCCACTCCCGGCGGCAAAATGCAACGACCGGTCCCCGACTCCCGGCGCTCATACCCACTCCGTCTAGCTGCCTCCATGCCCCAGCGACCCTGGCCACCACCATCCGAGTCCGCGGCAGCGGATATTTCTGTTGACGACATCCCCAACAGGTCAACAACAACACACCCCGCCGGTGGCGCACTCTGATGTACCCCATCGCCTCAACCCAAGCCCCGGATAAAAATGACAACGGTGGGACGTCCTCGATTGCCTTGAAAGCCGTTCCTTATAGGAGGAGTGCCAATGGTGGGACATGGAAGAGAAGGGGACCAGCACGCCAGTCTCTTAGTAGCAAGGCGATCGGAGTTAGCGATAGAACTAACTTTAGGTTGTTTCTTTTTCAATGGCCATGGGGGATTTTGTGGATTTGACAACTAGACTTTACCGGCGAGTAGTATGTTATGCAGTGTATTTCATCCTCCGGCCCTACCGAAATTTGATTACACCTATACGGGTAACTGACTTAGTCCCTAGCTAGGAGTATCTAGAATTAAGGATGCCGGCATTAACTTTGTACTCTAAGACCTAAATGGCATATACATGAAGCCCCTCAGACAACAGCCGCACGACGCGTTAGCGGTAAATGTTGCAAATCATGTTCAATTTCAATTTCATGGAAAGATTCAAACTGGGGAATGGAGATATTGCACCGACAGCGACTTATCCCACACCGCGGACAACATACGCACCAATTTTACTTTTCTCGACAGTTAACACTCTCCGCCACAGTTGGCAAGGCACTACATCATAAGTCCTACCCATCGTCATGATCCGCACTAGCAACCCACACACTTGTACAATATCCGATATCACATGCATCATCACCCTACGCACTGACCCCCGGGAAAAGCATTGCTTAACACCGCCTCGAAACCAATCGCATTATGTCCTAACTCCACACGTTACGATGGATGCATCACCTCGTGCACTTATACAAAATGAAAACCCGCACGACCATCCGCTCAACCCAATTTTAGTCCACCCGCGCCTATCCCTGACTCACATCCGCTCCCACACAACTTGCCGCCTACCGGGGAGAAGTTAAAACACTCACCACATACTAGGAGAGGACGAAACATGCAACGACGGTTTAGCCCCAATTAGTAAGTTTCCTAGATTACTTTGTTGGGAGGGCCAAGCGACGTAATGCAGCGAGAACTGTTGCACGTACTAAAAGTTTTATTTCATTTATATTCGAGTGACTAGCTAAACTTTGTGGATCCAAATGATTGTTTATTTCAACTAGCGTGCGTGCACGATCATGCATCTTGGCCAACCATATTTTGCTCAACGCGGAGCACGCCCCGCGGATGGTATGGACTTCCATGCGGCAGCGGGAGTCGCAGCGTGCCCATCATGGCTGTGAGGGGGTCGTCACGGCAGCGCTACATCATAGTCTACGCATGTTCATGCTTTTCATGCGACACGTCTTCCCACTTGTGTAAACACATAATTGATATAGCACTAAATAGCATGATATTTGTTTTCAAGATTATCAATACTACGAAATAGAATACAGACCATGCGCGCTCGGTTCCTATCTTCGTGATGCCTTGATGCAGGGGGGCGGTGCAGCTGCTGTTGCCTGCCTCCTTACTCTGCGGACTTGGGTTTCTTTGCTACCCCTTTGGTGCTGGTTGATTCGCTGCTTTACTTGTAATAAAGTAATATATGACTATCGTTCCATTTTTTAATATAGACCATGCGCAAACAGCATCGATATTCAGATCCGATACAAAAATGAGGCGCGCTGGTTATTCAATCGTTGATAAAGGTACATGTACCGAGAAACGCCAGATCAGAAAAAAAAGAAACCTTCTTCACACAAGCAGCCTCGGCAGTTTTGGCGCAAACCGACACTGCAATGGGGACGCCGTTTGCGGTGTCCGGCAGGCGGTGCCCGGCAGGGATAGTGACAATAACCTTTGCTGCACTGGCAATAATACTTGCTGCGAAAAGCGGAGCTACGACCCATCTGGCGCTCCTGTCCCACGACCAGCAGGTATTTAACGCTGATACAGGTTGTGATGTCGCCCTGCGTCGCTCCGGAGGGTCCGTTTTCAGAATAGTGACTTTTGTTGACGGCGGCGCAGGGTTCGGAGGTGCAGGCGATAGTCGCGGCCTACATTGCCCTGGAGCACATTAATACCCTTAATGGTAGCGTGGTGCCACAGGTAAGCCCCTGCACTCGTTGTTGGTCCGAACCCGCTGGGCCCGGACCGGCATTGACGGCATCAGGAGTACACGTTTTCCTCGACGCCGACACTTCCACCGAACTATCGACTCCTTACCTGTAATGAATATAGTACTTAGCGTTATTAAGATGAATTAACTTGTGTGTGTGTTCAAATGTATGTCCTCGATTTATTGCAGTTTTAAAATACATCCCCCCCTATTAATTTCCTTGTCTCGAGTCTATAGTTCTTTTTGTAATTCACCTTAAAAGAAAAAATAAACATTACTGTCGCACGGCTGTGCAAAGCCGACGATGCCTGTTCG
>JAPMLY010001411.1:0-103837 GCA_026401115.1 Tetraselmis chui
TCACACACAAAATTTTAGGGAATCGATGACCCAGACTATTACAATGAAGCCAATAGCCGTGCATATAGTTTAGCATGATTGTATTGCTATTGGCTTCTAGGGTAATGTCACTTAAAATCTCAAAGAGGATGCATCGGTGCGCCCGATGTCCCGGAATTGTATAGGTAATTCGTTGTACATCGATGAGATACATAACGAATTCATGGATCAATTGATTAATTAGGGTACTACTTCATGCACGCATTGACTATATAGGGTAGTGATTCGTGGACGCATTGAATAAACGAGGCGCAAATTCATAGATGCACTGATTGAATAGGGCCCTAGTTCATAAACGCATTGATTCGGTAGATGTGGCACATGCATCATGATCCCATGAATACATAGATGTTTGATGCAGAGGCTTATTCGGCATGCACAACACATGTTATCACCGTGAAGCAAACGTAGAGACCCAAAAGGAGGAACGCCGTTCGGAGTGTCTCTTAATGCCATATTGTAAGGTTCAAAAACTCATGCTTAAGACGCTGAATTTTTCGTGATTAATGTCACGCCATATGTGGAACAAGCGAGTGAGTTTCACACATGAGAGGAGCTTACTACAACAAAGCAACGTAACACCTTCCGGACGTTACTATACGATAATTTACCGGAAATTATTCAACCAGTGGGGAGTCCGCCTGCGGCGCAGCGGCGGCGGCCTAGGAGGGGGGTGCGCCCGCATGCCCACCGACACTCACCCCCGGCTCCTCGTGGTGGTCGTTGATAACCCTAAAACCGTGCCATGCCTGGCACGGTTGGGGGCTAGGCGAGGTGAAACCCAGAAGCTTTGATCCACAAGATCTACAACTATCGGGAAGCCTCGGTACGGAGGACTTTTAGAAATATTATATGTACACTTATTGTTGAACAACATTGTATATGGTAATCAAGTTGCTACTCAGCAATACTGATATGCACTACAAGTTTTGCATTGATAGGACAAATGTGACTCAGCATATCTAGATGATAGAGCATTCACTAATGTAATTGAAATGGAAATTGAAGTTGAACTTGATTACAAGATGTACATATAAAACCGGGTGCTATCTGTGGGCTTTCCCATCTATGCCATGCATGAAAGGTATATGTTAGGGCTAGACCGTTAACCGCCTGAATTCAACCTCTCCAAAGGATCAGCAACGCGTAAATCACGCAAGACGTAAAAAGTCCGTTGAAACTCGTGGCGAGTTATAGCTCGACGGTGATGTCATAGACAGTCTACTAAGACGTCACACGTTGACCATTAGCAAGTCGAACTGGAGTATTGGTCTGAGACTAACGAGCTTTCAAAGAAACGAGTCTCAAGAAGTCTTCTAACTCAAAGTCAAGAGTCGCAGCGCAGTCGACTAATCCAAAAATTAGTTGTCCGCGAATAGGAGTTTTCACAGTTAGCTCGGATCGAATCAAGGGCCGAGCTTCCGTGAGGTCCGTCAAAAGAGCGGTAGCTTGCGGGGAAAATTGTCTTAGCGTAGCGATGGACTCTTCAGAGGCGTATGGTGGTACATGTACCGAGGTAGGTTCATCAAGAATTGTAGTAGGAGCATGATCGTAAAATGCACAATCAACGTCGACTAACCACATTTGAACATACCAAGGAGATGGAGCAACCACCTCGTGCTGAGTCGTAGGATTGTCGAGCGATAAACGAGTAAACAGTTGTGTCTTCGCTAGCAATTCTTGGTAAACTTTCTAGTGTCGAGTGAGCTCGTTAAACTTAGCCCACTTATGAAGAACAAACACAACCATCGTAGATGTCGGAGTTGTACGCCTACTACAGCTCTCGAAATAGCGACCGATATGTTCCACCAACTCTCAGTGTGGATTGATGAACAATCGTTCCCCACTAAAGTCTCTCTCGATGATCGAGTCACTCGGCGAACAGTGAAGTAAGTCACCGTGCGAGTTTAGACCCTCGTCATCAGCATAACCCTCCAAAATGAAGTCAAATCGTGCGTGCAGAGGTTCAAAAATAGAGTCGGCCATTTTCCAATCAATTGAACGTATGGTTACAAGTCTACGACTCTCTCTATGCTTGTTCTGACGACGAAGACCACCTACTAATTTCGCAGGTGTCGCGACAGTAGTCGATGGAGGTGTCGAGTGTGGTTCGACCACCATTGTCGCTAGCAGTGTCTCAAGAGGACCAATAGATGTAGCCGGCTGCTCCAACTCGTCGGAAGAGCACCCTTGCCACAATCATTTATGCTTAGATGGAGAGTCCATCGCCTCTTTGCCTTAAGCTCCGGGCAGTGGCAGAGACGGTGTCCCTTCTTGTGGCACTAATTGAAGCAAAGCCCCTCCTCTTGATGTCGTTTGCGATCATGTGGAGTTATAATAGCTCCAGTGATATTGTTGAAGTGCTTGGAGAAGTTTTTTTTGTTTGGAGACAATTCGGCTAGTGTTTGGAGAAGTTCGGCCACGGCCTCCACGTCCATTGCCACGACCATGACCTCGGCCAAACCGTGATCCTTCACATCGTTGCCAACGTTTCGACGCCTCGACCATTGGCTCGTCGTTGGGTCGCTTCCTGGTGGGTTGTCTTCCTCTAGGGGTAGTCGATTGGGTAGCTTTTGGCATAGCACGACCCATATGTGGCGAGTTTGTTACGACTTACGAGGTCGTTCAGAAATTTTGTACCTCCACCAAGGGTAAAGTGTAACCCTTTTGCTGCGAACGATGGGACTTGGCTTGAGTTTGAAGTTGAAATTAGCCAGGCCTTTGATGAATCGAACGCACCAAAAATCATCCGTAAGAGGTTGGCGGGACCTTCGTAAAACGTCGTTGAACAACTAAGTGTAGGTGGCGTGACTCAGGTTTCCTTACGTAAGTCCAAGCCGGGCGTTAATCACGTCATCCCGGAAGTTAGACAGCAAGGATGGCTTCCGAATCTCGACCACAAGAGAGTCGAAAGAGTCGGAAATAGCAGCCTGCTTTTACGATTAAGCCACCAACTGTTCAGAGGTCATGAGAATTGAGGCGTAATCCACACAACAACGTTGTACGAGTCGGCGTTGATCCCGAGCATGGCGCAGCGTCGAGGTTAAACCTCGAGCCAATCTTCAAGCTTTCGTGAGTCACGGCCTAATAATTGGTGGCGGGCGTTAATTGTAGCTTCACGTTGCGTCTGAATAAGAGTTACGAACAACCCAACAAAGTTGGTTGTAGGGGCCGGAACTCCCACGCGTAAATCAGTCGGCGTCTCTCCACACAAGTGGTTGATGTAACCTCTGATGAACATCCACATAGGGCCAGTGTCGACTGTTGAAAAACGACCGAGAGAGGAAAAGAAACTGCCTCGGTAATGACTTGTCGTCGTGACAAAGCAAATGATAGGTAGTCACAGCTCGTCGAAAAGTCTCCCATTGAGCCACGTAACCAAAACGAAGTAACTCAAATTTTCGTATAATTGCAGGAAGTAGTTCAGTCTTAGTCGGCGTAAGCGAAAGACCATCAATGTCAATCGATTTTGGAACGATGTGAGTACCACCATGGTTAATGGTCGTCTGGACAATAACATCTTGCTCGACCTTAGCATGAGTGCGTAAATTAGCTATAACGCCGGCTACTGGAACATATGCCGAGAAGACGTAAACAAGCTCGTGTTGCTCTTCAGGTCGCGACACTCGAACCGGATTGTTAATCAACAAGGTTTAATCCTTGAGAGTCAAAGTAAGGCCAGTTTCCTCGAACAATTCGCGAACGGCAACGTCGACATGCTCTTCGTTAGGTAAGATCGAACCGGGAAGAAACCAAGTTTAACAAGTACATGGTTCACGTTGTTAAACGAGTTAAATGTTAGAGGCTTTGGAACCTCTGACATGTAGTACGACCACCACGTATTTACTATGTCCAACACAAGCCATATCGAATTAATCAATCAGAGTCGAAAGAATCAAGCAACAACGAAAGCGTGCGTCGACCAAAAAGCTCCAAAACCAGTGTGGCATTTCGCCTTCAGAAAGTTAACCGGAGACACAAATATGTTCTATTTGCTTGCAGCAACTGTCCCTGCATGTGGAAGTGCATATGGAGGGAGAGATGACAAGATGCTTGACTGTTTAGTGTTTAACAAGATATTGTAATCGAATATATGAATTCTTAAAAGGGTATGTCACCTCCCTCTACTGCACTAGGCTTAAATAGGTCTCGCCTAGCTAGCTTGCACATGCTCTCGATTGGTCCTCGTACCGGCCGGGTGCGAGGGCTCTCCAACCGTTGCCAAAAGACTAGCGACGCGGTTCATCCAACATTGGGAATCTCGTTAAGCATTGGGACTCTCGTCTAGCGCGTCGTCTAGCTAGCTCGATTTACTGTGTGTACATATACGTACCGGGAGGTACTGTTAGTAAAGTGCGCATTAGTACCCTCTCTAAATTGCATTAGTAGCCACGTACCCACGATGTACGACCTTCCGATGGAAAAGCACGAATTGGATTTAATAACGATTACATTTACAATATACTACAGTGTACTGTTGCATCACTTTACTTGTCACACAAGTCCCGCCCCTTATTAACCGCGGCGGCCCCGGCTCCATTTGTAAACTCTCCCAAAGCATGTACCATATGATCACGGACGAGCTCGATTGCGCATCAAGAGCAAGGATAACGAGGGATGTGAATGGCCCATAACCATATAGACCGTCGTCCACAAAGGACGAAAATTGCCGCGGCCGTTGATAGAGTAAGTGTAAGAGCCACGAAGAACCCCCCGGGACTCAATCCATTGCGGGTACTTTCAACCGGGAATAGTATGCCCCGGCGTGAGGCACGGCACTCGGTGTGCCGCCATCATATAGCAGCCCGAGCTTATAATACAAACTGTTGGATTTGGGAACGGATAGTTACACGGAGGTCGTGCCGGCCCCACTTGGGGGCCGGGTGTGAGGACTAGAGAAGTGAGAAGGTGAGAGATGGCGGCCGGCGAAGGCACCGAGAAGGCCGGCCGACCGCCACTAACGGGGAAATATAGAACCGCTAATAGCATAATATTAAGTATAAGGATGACACAATGCTGCCTTGTACATAAACACTAGGCAACGGGATGCTAATGCTAACACAAACAATCAATTTGTAAGTGCATGGGGTCGCTTTCCCTCATCTCCCCCAAAGCATGTACCATATGATCATGGAGCTCGATTGCGCATCAAGAGCAAGGACAACGAGGGATGTGAATGGCCCATCACCATATAGACCGTCGTCCACACATGACGAAAATTGCCGCGGCCGTTGATAGAGTAAGAGTAAGAGCCACGAAGAACCCCCCGGGACTCATTCCATTCCGACCGCCACTAACGGGGAAATATAGAACCGCTAATAGCATAATATTAAGCACTAGGATGACACAATGCTGCCTTGTACATAGACATTAGGCAACGGGATGCTAATGCTAACACAAACAATCAATTTCTAAAAGCGGGGGGTCGCTTTCCCTCATCTCTTATTGTATTTGTGTGAGAGGCTTTAATCGCCGCATTTACATTGTAAATAAGTGCATAAATCTGCAAATGATTAAGCATAATAGATAATACGAGTGGCCCGTAGTTCTTTTTTCCGTCGTTCGTTGTATTTTTGTAATCATATAAACACAAACCTCATGTGTCTCACTATGTATTTTTGTAATCATTAAGATAGTCCATGGAGGCCCATCGTCGTGATATCTTTTTTTCACACACAAACAAACTCTCTCACACGCACACACACACACACACACACAACCACACACAAACACACACATAACACACACACACACACACACACACGTCAAACACACTTTCTTCTCTCTCGTTCTATATTTTGGTAATTATGCACACACACACACACACACCCTTTGTGTCTCACTTTGTATTTTGTAAGCTCAAAAAAGATACTCTTGTACCCACCGTAGCGATGCGCAGTAGTTAAAGACGTATCCTAATCCCAATTCCAATTAGTGCATGTACACCAAGTCGACCTTTTTTCCAAATCGGTTGTTGTATCAAAACCCAATCGATCTTATGATAAGTGGACACACCGACATACATACAGACTCGCACACACACACACACACACACACACACACACTTGTCTCACTCTGTAGTATTTTGTAATCATGCAACTAATGCTCATGTACCCATCGTAGCGATGCGCAGTAGTTAAAGACATATTCTAATCCCAATCGTTCCCATAATAATAAGTGCGCAATACCCCAAGTCGATCTTTTTTCCATGTGACGGTTATAAAAGTGCTCGCACGAACACCAATGTTCCTCGTATAGGTGCTCGTCTCCCACTCCATGGCAGCCTTGCATTGGGAGCTCAGCATGGCAAACTTGATGCGGAACTCCGCACTTATGCTTTGCTTGGCACGGCTTCGGTTTAGTCGATGACTACTATCCCTTCGCCATGGAGGATGGGGGCCGGTTGGCGCCAATGGCGGCTGAGTTGGTTGATCGCTTGGCTATTTTGGTGGTTGTTTGTCGCTTCCATAGCATGGGTATTGCTGACTCTCGCTCCTTGCGCTCTGATAGTTATGTCCGTATGCATCATTTTGTTCGTCGATCTACTTCAATTCCTTTTCGGCGTTTTTGGGGATGTGCGACGTGAATTCATGCAACGTCTTTCTGCTGATCTTTATGGCACTCTTGGTTCCTATCTACGCGACGCTTTTCAAGAGGGCAGTGCTGACGTTGTGGCATGCCTTCCTGTTCCTCGGGCTTGGGTTTTTAGTTTTTTCCTCTTTTCTTATTCGTTTTGCTTGGTGGCCTCCACTGCTTTTTTTGTAAGAAATTTATCTTGTTTCCAAATGATGAATATCGCATGTGTAGGAAAAAAACTCGATCGAGCTGAAATGATGAGGGGACACACCGACAGAGAGACAGACAGACAGACACACAAAAACTCTGACACACACAGACACACACACGAACACACACACACACACACACACACACACACACACACACACACACACACACACACACACACACACACACACACACACACACACACGCGCGCGCGCGCGCGCGCGCACAGATTTCAGCAAATTCATGTTTTAGTTAGGAGATCACGTGAGTAATGATGTGGGCGCGCGCCGCCTTCGCGAATCATCGTACCTGTACGGTACCATGTTTCAGTACCTGCATGCTACATTGCGGTACGGGTAGCGACTACATGAAACCGCGGCAGCAGCAGCTGGAGGTCGCCGTTGAACAATACCCCGCGGCTCCATGCCAGCAGGTCGTGACTTTTACCACTGCCGTTGTTATTAGCCGTGCCCCGTGTCGTCGTAACACACACGAGCAAGCTGGGATGAGCTATGGAAGCCTCGTCGCACGTCAATACCGCGGACGCGATGCATAATCAGCTACGCTAATAGTGCGACGCCCAGTGCTTATCCTGCTTTGGTGCATTGGTGCTTTTTATTTATTGCTCTGTTACATGTTCCGCTGTACGGGATGTGAAGTACTGCAACCTGTAACCGCGACCAACCACCGTCGCGCCACGCTCCCCCCTGTGTCCGCTTTGCAGATAGGTGTCGGAAGCGCTCCAAGGGTATTGTTTCTGCTGAATTTGTGGGTATGGTTAACGTGGACGCGCTGCTTTACGGCAGCGCGACGGTTGCCAGTCTCGACGTGGGCGAGGAGGAGGGGCCTGAGAGAGTGTCGAGTGGGTCGGACGGCGAGGATGAAGGGGAGAGCGATGACGACAGCGATGAGGAGGCGGCCGTTCACGAGGCGAGTGGCGTGAACATTTTCGTTAACCCCCCCTTCCACCGTCCCGCTGTTTCATAAGAGCGTTTTCCACTGTGTGCGGCTCCTCCACTGACTGTTTCGCCGTCGCCGTTCGAGGTTGAAAGGCACTTTGACTCAAATAATATTAATATCAATCAGAATGATAATAATAGGAATGATAACAATGATAATGGTAAGTATGGTAATGATAGCCATAATAATAATTATTATTATATTATTATAATAACTACAACAATAACAGTTTGGTTTTTTGACTAACGAGTGCAGGCTCCCTCCGCGCCGGCGTCTCCCACCAAGAAAAAGCCGCAGAACCGCGTGCGGGTGTTCCTGCGGGTGCGGCCGCTCCTGCAGCGTGAGCTGGACTCGGGAGTCTGCGTGAACGTGGATAAGGTGCGTTGTTCTATCGTCGTCAGTCCTTACACCGCCTCAACTGTCGCAGGCATATGCACGCAACAGCGACGCCATCACTTCGCGACGATAGGGTTGCAGTGGGGGGTGCATTGGGGGTCGGCAAGGTACACGGCGCATGAGGGGGATGTTGGTGGTGTGGTGCTGGCGGTGGCAGGAGGGGAAGGGGGTGAAGGTGTTTTCCGGGAAGAGCTCCATCGAGTCCAGCTGCGATGGCGTGTGGGCGGAGATGACCACACAGGCGGCCATATTCGAGGGGCTGAAAGGTTTGCTGCACTGCCCATCTTCCTTCTAACACCCCACACTCAGCAGCTAGACAGCCTGGGTCAGGGCAACAGGGATTTCATCAACACTCTGCAGCATCGTGGGTGCGGAATTGGGAATGGGGTTGTTGCTGTCGATTATGAGATGGGCTACATGATGCTGCGCAGACACCACCTCTTCGCTGCTCCAGGGCCTGAACAACACGGTGCTGGCGTACGGGCAGACGGGCACAGGGAAGACGTTCACGATGCTGGGCGGCAATTACCTCAACACCGCGGACGGCGGGCGGCTGACGGAGTCGCAGGAGGTCGAGGCGGCAGGCAGCGAATACGCGGGCATCATCCCGCGCCTCATGACACAGTTGTTCAATGAGATTGGGGTGATGAAGCGCACGGCGGAGCAAGGCATAGCTGTCAAGGTAGCCCCTCCCCTCCACCCTTCCAACTCACGCACCTCATTGTGAATTCTGTCGCACCGCAAAATATTGGAAAATGCAGTCGCATGCATATGCGCCCCTTTCTTTAATGGAGAAGAGTTAGAGACACTGAAATGCACATTGGCTGAAATCGGCATTGGCTGAGGTTGTGCTTCGTCGCTGGGTGCGCTGTGCTGGGAGCCGCAGGTGCTGGTGAGCTATCTGGAGATTTATAATGAGAAGGTGTACGACCTGCTCAACCCTAAACAGACGCGCAATGCGCGAGGCGACGACAAGGACCTCAAGAGGCAGCGCATCAACCTCGAGGTGAGGGATGGCGCAGTGTTGTGTGTGTGTGTGTGTGTGTGTGTGTGTGTGTGTGTGTGTGTGTGTGTGTGTGTGTGTGTGTGCATGTGTGAGAGGTGGCGTGCCTCTGCTACGTAGCTGGGCTCATGAGGTGACGCTGGTGTTGAATGGGTGGGATGGCACGACAGGTGCGGGACAACCACATCCCTGGGCTCACCATGTGCGCCGTCACCAGCGCAGCGGAGGTGATGCTGCTCATCCGGGCGGGCAACCGGCTGCGTGCGGTTCGCCACACCAACATGAACCAGCACAGCTCTCGCAGCCATGCCATTCTGCAGGTGGAAAGGCTCTCAGGCATCATCTGATATATTTTCATGATATTTTTGCATTTTGTCACGTCTTATTGAAATGACTTCCGGGGGCAATACTGTTGAAAGCCTAAACCCTGATTTATGTGAAGACCCTAAATTCTTGAAAATGCACGGTTTTTGCAATTTTATTTCGTATATAAGTACACACCGAGCGTACTTGCGCCTGATGACAAGATGATGGTTGAGAGGCTGTTTCTGCAGTCGCTGCACCTGTGGGAGTGTGAAGAAACCCTAGTTATACCCTAAACTGGGCGGTGGTTTGTCAGGTGACAGTGCAGCGCTCCCAGGGCGGGCGCACGGTGCAGAGCAAGATGAACCTGGTGGACTTGGCGGGCAGCGAGCGATGGGACGTGAACGACACCTCCGCTGACCGCGTGGCGGAGATGACGTCCATCAATCAGGGCCTCTCTGCGCTCGCGTCGGTGGTGGCGGCGCTGCAAAAGGGGCAGCAGAGGAACGGGAGGGGCGATGCCAAGAGCCACATCCCCTACCGCTCCTCCAAGATCACGCACGTGCTGATGGTACACCCCTCCGAAAATGACCATAGAAGGAAGAATTAATAATGATATAGTGATATAAATACAAATCATCTGATAACAAATTAATTTTGAATTAAAAGGTATGAAATTGTCCTCTATGTACTCCTTGTGGATCAGGCTTTCTGTTTTTGTACTCAAAATATGTTGTTTGTGGCTTTTTCTGTTGATGTGATTGAAAAATGGGGAGTGAGGAGGTTCGAAAGTATTTAGGGTTTTAATGGAAGGGTTTCGGTCAAGTACGGCTGACATTTTACGTTTTATGATTTGATTACAGGACTCCCTAGGTGGCAACTGCAAGACGACACTGATCGCCACGCTGTCGCCCAGCCTGACGTCGGTGGAGGAGAACATCTCGACCGTGCGCTTTGCGGACCGCGTGCGCGACATCCAGAACCACGCCGTCGCAAAGGAGCGGAATGACCCGGGGCTGGTGCTGGAGGTGCGCGGGTCATGTCTACCTTATTGCCCCTCCACCCTCTAACCTCGGAATGTGAATACTCATTGTCGTCTATCCATCCCACTACCCAGTCCACCAGTCGACTGTTACGTGTGTTTTTTTCTGATTTACTCCATTGCGTGGGTTGACTGTGGGGACGCCCAGGCAAAGGAAGCGGAAATCCAGCGGCTGCGCGGGCTGCTCAACCTGGTGGCCGGCTCGGACGCTGTCAACATCGGACACTTGAAGGAGAGCCTTGACGCGGTAGGTGCCGTAACCGTTAACAAGGGCAGCTGATAGTAACAAAACGGCGGGGGAGGGGGAGTAGCAGCGAGGTAGCTGGCCATAGCATTGACCTATCTCGCGTCACAGAAGGGTGATGGTAATAAGATAGGAGGCCGAGCAGGTGTTACCGGTTTATGTTAAAACTCCCACCCGCCCCTTCCGCGCACACACACGCACACACACCTACACTAAACACTTGCACGCAATTGAACACACACACACACACACACACACACACACACACACACACACACACACACGCGCGCGCGCGCGCGCAAATGACACACACACACACACGTAAACACTCACACACACATGCACTCGCGCGCAAGCATACATACCCACACGCAAATAACATACACGCACACAACACAACAAGACACACCCACCCACCCACCCACACGCACACGTGCGCGCGCATTAATGCGCGGGCTACATAAGCGACCCCCCCCCCCCCCCCTCCCCCCTTCCATGTGCATGCTCGCAATCACAAACAATATCGCACAAGTTGCGGCATCAACAAGCAAAAACACTACACGCTCGCACCGTACGACTTTATTTCCATTCCATATACAAGCTCGCAATCACAAACAATATCGCACCAAGTCGCGGTGTTTACAAACAAATACACTACACGTACACACAACGCACGCTCGCACCGCACGCGCCTGCCGTGTGCACGCAGGCGCATCGCTCGAATTTACATGTATTAGCGCGGGGTCGTGACATAGAAAGTATATTTTGTACTTCAATTTTTTCCCTGCACAATTGAGATAAGTTGCTTATAGAAGATGTGGCCAGGAGGCTTACTGGTGCCTCTGCTCGATTTCGTTTCTTCTCTGTCTCTGATTTGCAGGTGAGCCTGGAGTTGGAGAAGAGTCGGCAGGAGCTGGCGGAGGCGAGGCGTGCGGTGGAGCAGGAGCGGCAGAAGCGGATGGCGATCGAGTCACAGTTGGTGATGGAGCAGGAGCAAAAGATGGCGCAGATGATGTCGTTCCACACAGTAAAGGCGCAGCTGGCGCACGCGGCAGACAACCCTGCGACCGTCGCCTTTGACAGGTCACAGAATCCTTCGCCCAAGTGGCAGGCCATCCGCCCCTTCGTCTCCGGACAAACGAGCCCAACGGGGGCTGGCAGGGAGGCAGAGCCCTTCCACCTGCCCCCTCTCCCCTCACACGCACCACCAGCAATAACTGCAGCAGCAGCAGAAGCAGCGGCCTACCATCCGTCTGCCGCCAATGTTACCTTGGTGATGAACCCTCACGGCGCACTTGCACAAATGGTGGGCAACGGTGCCGCGTCAGCCCCCGCTGCAGAATCCCTACCACACCCCATAATGCTGGCGGGCCCCATTAGCCGGCCTGCCGTGCCTCAGGGTGTTGAGGACCCGGCTACGGACGTGGAAGTCGAGCCACTGCTGAAGCTCCTCACCGACGACTCTCCCATGGTCAGCCCACGGACACCCACGGGCGCCCCCCAAGAGCAACAGCCTCATCTGCCGTCCGCTTTATCAGCCCCTGCTGTCATCACCACCTCTTCCCCTCAGACTGCCACCACAGGCGCAGCGGTACCTGGCCCATCGTTACAGCAGCCACCTTCAGGAGCCCGCGCAGTAGATGTGCCTGGTGGGTCCAAATCAACAGGGCATCAGGCGAGAGATGGCACAGTTGGCGGCCCTGTCACGTCCGCCATTCCCGTACCGCATGTGTCCCTCCCTCAGAGGCCGGCCGTACGTCAAGGGGCAGCTGCGCCTGCCCACTTCTCCTCCCCGTCGACACGGCAGGATCGCGGGGAACAGCAGGAGCCGAGGGCGCAAAAGGAGTTGTTCGCGATAGGTGGCATCCTCGCGGAGGTGACCCAGATTCGAAGTGAGCTTCGGCAACTGATTCAGGGGCAGCAGGGGTACCGAGGATCAGGGCAGGGACAGGGGCAGCCGTATGGGAGCACACTGTCGGGGCAGCCGTGGGGAGGGTACCGTCGGGAGCAGAGCAACGGCGACGCGAGCAGCTCTCAAGCATCATATGGAAGAAATGGCAAGAAGGCGGCGGCTCCGGTGGCGCCCGCGGCGGTGAGGCACGCTTACGGTCAATACGACCACTCACCCACCGCTCGCCGTCATCCTCGGCACAGCAGCAGCACTGCGCAGCCGCGCGATGGCAGCCGGCGACAGTCTCTCCCGTCCGTCCCTGCGCGTGGCAGCAACGCCTTGCGTAACGGGAAGGGTGGGGCGCAGGGGAGGGCGGCGCCGGTGAGCGCCCCAGAACGGACACGAAGTCGAGATCGTAATGGTTCGGGAAAGCGGTCGCCCGGCGGTGGTATCCACTTCCCTCCAGTACCTGTTAGTGCCCAACACCCGTCCTCTACACACAACCACCCCAGTGGCGGCCAGTACGATCGTTACGGACGGCCGAAGCCCGAGGCAAAGGGGTTGTCACCTGCAAAGCCCAAAAAGTCGCTTCCCCCGCCCAGGGTCGCTGGCCTCGCGCCCGGTGCGCGGTCGAGTGTCGTGCCGGCGGAAGCAGGTGGAGGTGGTAGGGGAGGGGCAGGGGCAGGGGGGCAACAGTCCGGGGGCAACATTGACGTGGGCACTTGGATCTACATCATGGGGCCCCGCACCAACCACGTGCACGCCACAAAGATGGCGGAGCTGGACTCGGTGGCCAAATTCAACTTGACTGACCAAAAGTCGCCAGCCCATTTGTTCATCTAACCGGGAAAGGGTGATGTCGATATATAAATAGATAGGCAATAGGATGGGGATTTTCTATAATGGGTGTAGGATGTGCAATATTTTAAGCAGTTGCGCCATATACGTATGAGAGCTGCGCGGCTCAACGATATCGCCATTCAACCTGACATTCACGTTGCCTAGCATGAACGTCATGCGAGAGCCAATACTCAATGTTCTCGTAAGCCCAAAACAGGAGACCCTGCGTTAGTCAACATTTCATGACTTGTCTTTGTTGTGGATCCGACGCCAATCGGTGATAATAGTGTGGTAGCTCGCCATCGTGGAGTCTGCGAGCGCGATAAATAATGTGATGAAGAGTTGCAAGTGGTGAAAAAACTATATAAGTAGAGGTAGTATCTTGCAATAAGGTTTGATTGTGGAATGTAATCAATGAAATGAAACAAGGTAATTACTATTTCACGGCGTTCCTGAAATGCCGAAAACGCGCTTTTTTTGTACACGCGACAAGTGCGTGCACGGGCGTAAAACCCCCCTTGTGTTACGGACCGTCTACACGCGTCCACGTAAGTTTCTCAAGCCCCCAAGGCCCTAGTTGCTAGGTTGCTTTAATAAGACCTCTAGTGGTGGTCTTCACGCGCTCGAGCTGACCGGTCGTCGTTTGAATTTATGTTTCCGGAGTGGATGTAGTTCAAGGTCGTGATGGTGCAATCTGCCGCTTGCAGTAACTATTTCAAAATCGGCCGGCGCAATGCCCGACGAGCTCGACGGGCTTCAGCCTGCCGCTAAAGGCGGCAGGAAACGCACGGGTAGAGGGAGGTTTCAGAGTAAGCGTCGAACGAAAGATCAAGAGCTACGGGCAGAAGCGGCGGAGGCAGCCGCGCAAGAGCAAGCGGAGCAAGATGATGCAGCGGCGAGTACGCATCATCAGCGACCGGCTGCGGAGCTAGCGACACTCCGAGCAGAGGTGGGACGCCTCAAACAGGAGATCGAGAAGGTAAAGAAACGAGCTGACTCTTTGGAGTATCAACTCGAGTCGGAGAGAGAACGGTCGAGAAATAAGGAAGTGTGCGTTAAGGAGCTACGCGCTGCGGCAGTCGAGTCGGACATTGCGCATGCCGCGCAGCTCGCAAGGGTGTGTAGCCAACGCGACTCGTTGGGTCGTATGGTTCGTAAATTTAAGGCCCAACACTCGAGTGGTAGCCTAAGCGCGGCTAGGTGTAGGGCGAAAGCCAGGGGTGCAAAGGCACGTATGGCGCGCCGTGCCTTCGGAGGCCTCCGTCCGCTGGCGAAGCGCATCATCGCACCACCGGTTAGGAAGAGTGCCGACTACCGCGGCTTCAAACGCCGCGAAGTAGCGAAACTCAAGCAATACCTAGACAAGCGTTACGAGAGTGGTGTCGAGGGTGAAACGGTCGTGCACCTTCTAAACTGCTTCTTTAGCGAGTTTCCGGACGTACTCGAGTCGGTGTGCATTGAGCGTGGACTATATACCGCTGTCGAGCAGCGTGTGGTGGACGCACTACGAGAGCACTGGACAGTTGCGCGGGCCTCTTTTGTCAGGGTAACGTGCAAGATCACTTGGCGGCGCTATCAGGATCTAGTACACGCATTAGGGAAGAGGCGGAATGAAGAGACCGGTGAGCACGAGGTAGTCCTGCTGCCGCACGGCACGCGAGTTCCGTTGCTGCCGAGCAAAAATGACGCTTGGCAGTGGGAGTCTCGAGTCGCAGAGCTGTCGGGGTTGCAGTTGTCAGACGACGGCAAGAGGGCCACTGTCGACGTGATTCGGGCACTTCGAAGCAGGCTGGTGCAGTTCCCTCCTGAACAACTACCGCCAAGCAAGGTTATCGTCATCCAGTTTTGCGGTGAGTTGCTGGGCTACTGAACATACAGCAAATAGGCGTTTGACTTTCTGTGCACAATAACGAGGGGCTGTTTTGTTTCAATCACTGAAATTTTCGTGATGTTATTCTCGAAAACCAGCTGACGGCAGTGTGGCCTTCAAAATGGGTCATCAAGGAGCTGTGCTTGCCATCCTTAAGCCCGTGCTGAACAGGGTTGATGCAAATGGATTCGTGCTGGAAGGTTGGGGCTTCAACAGCATCCACAACGGCGTGAAGATCATGTTGTACGAGGGGCATGATAAGTATGACCAGTTCGTTACACAACTTCAAGCGATCAAGCATGAGCTGAGAGAATTATGTGATGGCCCGGGCATGGAGCTGCATGGCACGATCTACGCCTTCAAGCTTGTCTTGGGTGGTGACATGGCGTTCCAAGGTGGGGCCTTTGGGCATGTTGGGGCAGCATCTTACCCCAGCCGACTACCAGCGCAAGGGCATGACACCGCCCATGGAGAAGACAGCTGTCTTTGCAGCTATGTTGGCCCACGCATTTGGAGAGGAATATGGGTTGATCGAGCCGTACTTGTGCCCCGGGTGTGGCCTCCGCGTCAAGTGCCATGGGGACCTGCCCCCGTCCGACACTCAGCAAGGAAGGCAAGACTACCAGTTCAGCCACTTCGGACAGCGGCACTTGTGCCCTCCCGCAATGATGATGATAGACCCAGTGGATATGATTGGGGACACTTTGCACGCCGGAATCCAGATTTGCCCGCACGTGCTGTGGCACACCGTGTACAAGAGGTGTAACAGCGCGGCAACAACTCAAGCGGCCGTGAGGGCATTTGAAGTCATCGGATTGCCGGGGCGGGAGATCAAGGTGCAGGCTGGCAAAGGCAAGAACCCCACCAAGGCGGACCTTCCAGCCCTTAACGGGCCAGAGGTGAGCAAGGTGGTGGAGGGCCGTGGTGTTGTACTAGACGCCGTATTGTCACCCTCCGATCATGGTGCTGCAAAAGCCTACAAGGTATGGGAAGCGTATGACTGCATGAGTGCGGCATGGAGTGCAGACCCTGGGGAGGATACAACGGACAGACAGAAAGCAGCACAAGCACTACGCGCAGCCGCGGAGAGGTTTTTTTCAGCTTTTTTGGATGTTGCTGCAGCAGCGGATGTGACTCCGTACATGCACTTCGTTGTTTGGCACTTCCCGACATGGATGGAGGCGCATGGCTGCATTGATCGCTACAGCGCGCAATGCATGGAGCATGCAAACAGGGAGGTGAAGCAAGGCTATCGTCAGGGCAGTAACCATCAAGGGCAGCGCGTCACATGCACGGGAAAGCTCACGCTGAGTAGGACTGGGCAAGTTCTCAAGCGCAGCACTTTGATGGCGCATCACCGAGACATGCATGGACCCGCCCACCGTGCCCAGCCACACATGCCCAAGCGGAAGGCAGATGCAATCAAGTTGGAACTAGAGGAGAAGGCAGCAAAGCGCATCAAAAAAGGGTGAAAGGTAGTAACATCTTTACATAGACGATTTTTTTAATTCACTACCTGTCTCTATATGTTTTATATGCCAACCTTCGCCGTGGTCGCTGCCGTGTGCTCACACGTTCATCATCTGGCCGTGCAGTCTCCCTCTCAGTAATTAGACGTTGCTTCGCCTTGCAACGTCTATATTCTGGCATCAAATGCGGACCGCACCTCACATCCTCAGTGTCGACAGTGAACCCTGAGGTGTAGCTGCTGGCTCGTCCATCTATGTCATCCATGAAATCAGAGGTGTTGATGCTGCTCTCTGTGCCCTCCTCCCATAGCTCCCGCCGCCCCTGCTCCTCCCGCGGCTCCTCTGTCTTATGAGCAAGACGCCTCATATGCACAGGTGCATTCCCTCCCTCAGGACCTTCCCACTTCGCCCGTGACCTTCCAACGTCCATGTAAGGGGGTGGTGGGTTTGGTGCGGTGCAGTCCCAGCTCTGTATCGATCGCAGCCCGTCCGACTCCCCCGGAGCCCCCAACAGGTGTTGGAAGCTGCTCCCGCATAAATCCTGTAGCTCACTCATTAAATACGCTTTAGGGTCGGTATAGAGAGGCAATATGGGCCATGCCGACCTGGAATCCAATGTGAGGGGGTACCCTTCAGGGAGTTGCACTTCACTCCCAACCGTGGCCGACACGATGGCCGTGTGGAAGCGCAACGTGCCGAGTATGCTACGCAGCTTGCTTCCTCTCTTCCAAGGAGTCTCAGTCACCTCCACGATAAACGGAGGGAGAAGAGTGACTATGTCACCGTTGTCCGTCAACGGAACCCAACTGAAGCTTGCCCGCCTCTTATGCTGCTCCACCCGCGCACGCGCCCGCATCGCGCGAGTTCGGCTCTTGCTTTTCACAACCCTCGGCGTATCACCATGCTTTTCGTGAAAACAGACAAGTGAAGCAATACCTTCCATTCGGGTGGTGACATACTTCACTCGACGCTTGCTTGGGCTGGATTTGACGTCCATTCTCCTCCATAGGCCTGGCTCGGCGTCGCAAAAGGCCGCCACAAGGTCAATGGGGACGTTCTTGAAGGTTGCTGTCGCGGCTGTGCGTCCACCTTGTGGAAATTGAGAGTTGCAACGCTCGTAAAGAGTTTCAGTTACAGCCGACACCAACACGTCCCTGTCCACAGTAGCAACTCCTTTTATGTCCGTTGACCTGCCACATTGGCGACAATAATCTCCGGCGGTAGGCTGGTTGGAGGCGGTGGCTATAACACATTGTACGCAGTTTACGCGACGTGCCATTTTCCCACCACGCACAGCCGCGTCGGCTCTTTTTCGCAATCTGCACCTGTCAAACCAAGCGCAAAGAAAGAATGATTGGTAAGGATAGAGAAAAATCTGCTTTGGTAGTGACGTAAGATACTCTGTTTCCTACCATTGTGGCTTGTCGGTTAGTCAAAAGGTCAGGTGAGTGCTCTCCGATTTATGTTGGAGCGGGCGGGGGTGGTTAACGAGATGGTGGTGAGACGGTAGCATGCTTACCGCACCCGCGTAGCAAGAGCAACCAGCGTGTAGCCGCCTGAGCACCAATTGACCGCCCACCACCGGCAACAAGTGCGTTTATAACCAAGTTGGAGGTGTGCTGATTTTGGAGGACAAGGCTCAAGTCCGCGTGACACAATCGCGGTTGGAGTGGCCGTAGGCTTAGTGAGGGCGTGCCATTTTCCCACCACGCACAGCCGTCTCGGCGTTTTTCGCAATCTGCACCTGTCAAACCAAGCGCAGAGAAAGAACGGTTGGAAAGGATAGACAAAAATCCGCTTTAGTAGAGACCTAGGATACATTTTTCCCTACCATTGTGGCTTGTCGGTTAGTCAAAAGGGCAGGTGAGTGCTCTCCGATTTATGTTGGAGCGGCGAGGGTGGTTAACGAGATGGTGGTGATACGGTAGCAAGAGCAACCAGCGTGTAGCCGCCTGAGCACCAATTGACCGCCCACCACCGGCAACAAGTGCGTTTATAACAGAGTTGGAGGTGTGTTGGTTTTGGAGGACAAGGCCCAAGTCCGCGCTACACAATCGGGGCTGGAGTGGTTGTAGGGTTAGTGGGTTCGCACGGTGGTTTGGTGCCGCGTCGAAAACGTCGCTAGTACCTGTATTCCGGACGAAATTAGCGCGCACGCTTTTCCGGTACTTAAGAACGCCGATAAATTTATCATGCCTTCCATCGAGCTGGACTTAAGTATTGCCTAGCTTATCTCCTCTCCTGTCTTGAACCGACGTCGTGTGTCTGAGGAGTGCATCGGTTAAGACTCGGGTAAACTCTGGAGTTGGCGCATCGGGAAGCATATAGAAAATCGCACTTTTCATATTTGTAAGATAGCACAATGGCTCGGAAAAGTGCTGGAGAACTACGACTTCCGTGGAAGGCATGCCGTCTTTGCACATATCTAGTACACTTACGTTTCCTTCACCGACTCAAAAGAATTGGACCTTCGCAGTTTGCGTGGTGGGTCGTGGAAGTACCTCCCAACGCTCGACATTGTGTTAGGAGTATTGAAGCGCTTGATTTGTAGAGCTCGTAGTCCTTGGCCATTTCTACGGAGCCTGGGGGGTTTATGCCGAGAAGCTTTTACTGTCCTTTCGCCGTCTATTTCCACCGCCTATCTTATCGCGCTGTGGCCGTCCGTACCCTCCCCCGGTCGTTTACCTTGTGAGGGGGCCGTCTCTACGAGCAATGTGCCGTTACAATAACCCTAGGCACACTGCATGAGGCATCCTGTCGATAACCGGGTATTGACTAGGGGAGGGGTTGGTATAACACATAGATCGGGTCGCCGTTCCTCAAAAGATGGTGGGTACGGAAATATTTCCCCCAAAAAACCCCCGTACCTGGTTTTTCCGGCGGCGGATGATCATAAGGACCGCCGCCGCCAGACCATGCCGCTCCTCCGGCTGCGACCCACCTCCGTCCTCCGTAGCTTCGGGCCTCGCCCCCATGGGAGAATTAAAACTCTCGCAGGGCTGGCGGCTGCTAGCGAGCGCCGTGCCCTAGCGGTGCTTTCCAGTTGTCCGCCGCCAGCTCCAACACCCTCGTCCCACCGTTGATCCGTCCGTACCCTTCTTCGCCAAAAAACATTTCGCAAACGCCGCCCCCGCCCCTTGATCGGGAGAGTATCTGCAAATATTTAGTCGCGGAAAAGACATATCGGACTGGCCGAGCGGGAGGTCCTTGTGCTAGTGTACGGATATTATGTTTTTTCAAAACCTTCCGTATAGGGCTTCCCGATAGCTTATGATCCCGAGGATCGCAGATGCCGGGACCTCGTTTAGCCCCCTACCGTGCCAAGCCTAGCATGGCTACAGGGTTACCAACGCCCACCGCGTGGAGGTAGAGGTAGGTGCCGACGGGCCTGCGAGCGCACCCCTCTCCGGGGCCGCCGCCGCTGCGCCGCCGGCGGGCGCCCCCGTGCGTACTCTAATTAGCAATGTTATTTCTTTTTTCCGGAGGCAACGCCGCAAAGCTCACCTAAATTAGCAAGGAGCTATCTTTCCCACGGCGAAAGGGGGGAGTCAACACGAGCAACGCCCGTCTATGCTTTTTGCGTGCCTATACGCTCCATACCTATACGCCGCGGGCTTTTTCATCGCCGGCCGCTCTATTGCGTCGGCTAATTCACCCGTGGACAGTTTTTCCCGCGAAATGATGTCAAAATAGTACATTACGCAGTACATTTGGAACCGCTTCATATCGGCAACTTGCATGTAGCGGCACGTTCTAGTGAGCGCAGGTCGCTACACCAACCCGGCCCGAGACACACGCTACAAGCACTACACCTTCGACCGAGATAGTACCTTCCTCGACGCAGGCTAGGACGACGTCAAGACCTCGGCTACCTTGAGGGGGGTGTTAGCACTAGCGTCTCGTTGCTTAGTGCTTATGTACAAGGTAGCTATTTGTCATCCTTGTACTTAGTGTTATGCTATTAGCGGTACTCCATTCCCTATTAGTGGCGGTTGGCCGGCCTTGCCGGTGCCTTCGCCGGCCGCCATCTCTCTCCTCTCACTTCTCTAGTCACCACAGCCGGCCCCCTTGTGGGGCCGGCACGGCCCTACGTGTAACTATCTACTTCCATCTCCAACACACCGCTCTCCATTTCATGCTTGCATTTGGCAAATTACACTCGTTTGCACACAACCGTGCATTGCTTCAATAAAAAAGTGGGATTGCCTCTTACCCTCCAATATGCCATTATTGTAAAAGCGCTAAAAGATCCACGCTTCATTGAATATGCCCATGGTTCCAACAACTGCCCACCTCATCCTCTCTAAATCAAGATTGTATATGGCATATATATATTACACCCTTATTATGCATACACATACACGCGTTGCTGTAGTGTACATAAGTTGTAGCAATGGCATTTTTTTATAGCCAGGAGGTCAAAATTAATGCTAAATAAGTAGTACTATGGATCCACACAAATGAAATTGAAGGGGGCAAACTGAGGGGGATCCAAAACACTACACACTAATTGGAACAGCCCAATAAATTATCGATTCGTTTAATCGTTTTGATAAAGCAAAAGTAGAAAGAAAAACATTGTTAATCCCACAAGATTGTGTGACGAGTACAGTCTTGCAACAGTACATTGCAGGACATTGTACATGTACTCGTTACGAATACCAAATCGTGCTTTTCCACATGACGGACGTATACTCGTGGGTACGTCGCTACTGCAATATTGTAATGGTGCTGATGCTACAGTACGACCAGTACCTCCCGGTACGTACAGATATGCATAATTAATCTAACCAGCAAGATGATGCGCCAGAGCGAGCTCTACGATGCAGAAGGAGCCGCGTCGTGAAACCCAATGCTAGGCAGGCCGCGTCTCGAGGCGGATGACGTCGGTTAGACAGCCCAAACGCCTGACACGTAAGCGTAGCTTCCAGGCGTAATTAGTCTGGGCTAAAACCTATTTAAGCCCAGTGCAATAGAGGGAGGTGGCAGAACCTTTTAACAATTCCTTTGTTCACTTACAACATCTACTGCCTAAGTAAAGCAGTGAAACATCTTTCACCATTGCCTCTCGATAACATCTTTTTGCCATCTTGCAACAACAGAACTAGACAGACTAGAACAGATTTGTGCTAGCGTTTAGCTTTCAGAGGCTAACCGCCACAATTGATTTGCTAAAAACCGTATGTGTGTGTGTGTGTGTGTGTGTGTGTGTGTGTGTGTGTACGAAATCAGCATAAATGCGTTATTAGTCATAATAATAAGGCATAAATATATTTATTGGGTCAATTTAGAGTCGTTTTATCTAAAATCAATATCGACATACATTTCATTTATAGTCAAATTGATTTGAATTTAGCGGTTTGCAAGCCAAACTCTTATGTGTACGGGACATCAACCCCCACGGTAAATGTTCCCGTTTGTAACGGCGCGTTGCACCGTCAAGACAACTTACTCATACTAGCATTGGGGCGCAACGAACCACATGATAACTTCCCCAACGGTCACGTCTAGCTAGCCCAAGCTTTTAAGCCAAAACTATAGCCAAGAGCGCAACACTCTTCGCTTTCGCGCTCAGCCAATACAAGCTTCGCTCGAATTGCAGTCTCAACTATAGTAGGTGAGCAGGGTGTCACTTTTACCATCATCACATCATGCGCACTAGAGCGGCAAGATACACTCCCCCTCCTTTTTTATCGCAGCCTCGCACCATGCAACCTCAGCAATCTACTCACGCCCCGGAAAGCCGACGCTCTACCGATGGCAGAGCGGTATATTGAGCAGCGCACTGCAGAATATATTCGTACATCAGCTATAGCTCTAGAATAACGGGTCGATGAGCAGATTCATGCGTCTAACGCCGCCTCTCTAGCTCACCTCCAAGGTTTTGCGAACACATTACACATCCGCGTAAACATTGTTACATGCCCCCCGACGTGACACTAGCGACGGAGGGTGGTAAGGTGGCCCCCGATCCATTTATCGACTTGATGAACGACGACCCCGAGCAAGGAGTGGATCCGGATCCTTCCGAGCTAACATGTCTTAATTCTAAACACCGAAAATACCACGAAATGTGCACGAGTATTACACGCATGGTCTAGAATCTTCTCAGATTCGTAGGTTCGAACCCTACTTTTCTGACCCGGATCTACTCGCTAACCCCAAGCGCACCGAACCCGACTCAACGTTCCTAAATACAGCAAAAGCGTGCGCGGTAATATTGGCCGGAGTACCAATAATACTAGAGACGTTTCCGACGCAACACAAAACCGCCGTATTCGTTCGCTAGCTCTACGGCCACCCCAATCGCGATTGTGTCGGACACGCGAGCATAGGCGTTGTCCATCATAGCCAACACACCTTCAACTCTATTTTAAACGCACTTATTGTCGGTGGTGGGCAGTCAATTGGGGTTGTGTAGGCTACACGTCAGTCGGTCTTGTCGGACGAGTACGATATTTATCCTAGCGTCTAACTACCATCTCGTTAACCACCCACGTGCTCCACATTAAATGGGAGAGCACTCACCTGCCCTTCTGACAATAAGACACGCCTCAATAGTAGCAAAGAGTTTATCTTAGCTGATGGCCGATTTTGAAAGCGGATTTTTCCTTATCCTTGACAAATGTTCGTATTTTGCGCTCATTTTGACACGTGCAAGTTGTGGAAAAATGGCGAGGCGGCTGTGCGTGGAGGGAAAATGACATGGCGGAAATTGCGTACAATGTGTTATCGCCACCGCCGCCAACCAACCTACTGCCGTATATTGTTGTCGCCAATATGACAAGTCAACCGGTTTATAAAGAGTGGCGAATGCGGATATGGACGTGTTGATGTCGGCTGTGACTAGGACGCGTTACGAGCGTTGCGACTCGCTAATCTCTCAAGGTGGACGCACATACGCGACTGCAGCCTTCAACAACGTCCCTATCGACCTTGTGGCGGTCTTTTGTGACACCGGGCGAGATGTGTGGAGGAAAATAGTTGTCAAATTCACTAAGCACGCGTCAAGTGTAGTATGTCATCACCACTATGGAAGGTTACTTGCCTCTATTGTGTGCGTTCACGAAAAGCGTGTTGATCCGCCGAAGTTCTGGAAATTTGAAAGTTCGAGTTGTGCGGAGCCAGCGCATGCGCGGGTTGAGCAGCATAAGAGGCGGGAGAGCTTCAATTGGTTGCGGTTGACGGGCAACGGCGACATCGTCACTATTATCTTTCCGTTTACCGTGGAGGTGATGGAGACCCCGCGGGAAAAAAGGTAGCACGATAGGTAGCGTACTTGGCACGTTGCGCTTCCACTTTGCCATCGTGTCGGCCACGCTCGACATTGACGTGCAATTCCTTGAGGGTCACCTTGTCACTCTAGATTCCATGCTTGCATGGCCCATACTGCCCAACAATTCCAACCCAATACGTATTTGATGGGCGAACTGCAAGACATATGCGGCAGCAAACTTTCAACACTTTTGGGGTTTCCGGGGGAGTTGACGCGGTGCGATAGGTGCTAAGCTGGGATTGCACCGCACCAAACACTCACCCCCTTATCGAGATGTAGGAAGGTTTGGGTTAAAGTGGGAGGGTCCCGAGGGAGAGGACGGAGTTTCGCGTATGAGGCGCCTTGCCAAGGAAGCAGAGGAGGTACGGGAGAAGCAGCGGCGGCCAAAGCTAGGGGAGGAGGGCACAAAGGGCAGCAGCAACACCCTAATATTCTGAGTGGTAGTGGATCAGCGAGCATCTGTACATCAAGGCTCACTTTCGATGCCCGTGCGTATGACGCGTTGCCCCGACGGTGGCGTGGTTTCACTTCCCTATATGCATGCTCCATGCATTGCGTTGTAGCGATCATCGCGGCTATGCGCCTCCATCCATGTCGGGAAGTACCAAACCACGAAGTGCATGTACGGAGTTACATCCTTTGCTGCAAAAACATTTGAAAATGCTGAATCAAATCACTCCGCTGCTGCTCGTAGCGTTTGTGTTGATGTTTGTTTATTGTCCGCGGTATCATCCACCGGGTCTCCACGCCTCACTCACAAAGTCACAAGCTTCCCTACCTAGTACCCCGTTTGCCCTCTCGGTCCTACATGCCGCCGATACACTACGCGATAACGAGACACGCTCAAATGGACTACATAAAACAACACCAAGATAACGCTTTTCCGGGCTTCCCTCGTTGTCGTGACTTTCTGGTACTTAATAGAAAGAAAATCATCAAGCGACATTTACGATGCGTTGTAAAGCCCACGCCTAATACACACAAGGTCGCGGGTTCGATACCCCGTGAGTCCGATTTTGGTATGTAGTCGTGTGACGGTCCAAGATGAATCCCAAACTGTTACACTCGCGGTTTACATGAGTTTCGATGTCTTATTATGCCGCGCAAAAACGTGTATGCGCTGCAAAACTGGCGACCTCAACGTTGATCGTCCCTTCGGCCATATTTGCCTCTTTATCAGAAAATTCAAAGGCAACAAGCTGCGCGATGAGGCCTCCAAATCCGTTCTAGCCATCCCGATCACGGGTAACACCTCCTTGTCGACCTCCTCGAGTAGTACATACTCAAACGTAGCACCTTCTTCGTCTCCAACTGCAACATCTCCCCCACCCCACCCCATGCCCCCCCCTCCCTCCCTGGTCCGTTATTTGGAGTTTCTCACCTTTTGAAAACTCCACTGAGTGGCAATGTCAGCCACCCTCTTAGCGTGGTTGGATCAAGCGTATATCTCAATCCTCGTTGCGCCCCCAACCGGCTTCGAGTGGACATCTTACACCCTCCGCAAAAGGGCACAACGTGCCGGTAGCTGCATCGGCGCGCCCCTCGTCGTATTTAAATACGTGGGTGACTGGGCAAAGAATAGTTCCGGAAACGAAGAAAAATACGTCGACCGAGCCATGACCCCATCTCTAGTAGCGTGGTGTTACTTCGGCTGGCTCGTCCCTTCCAGCGCGCTTCCCTAAACTAGGTTGTGCAAGCCTCTGGCTTTATATTACTAGCAATACGTGCCCTCGGGTAAATGATCCGATTGATTTAAATCTAGAGGTCCCTAACTCCCACGAGTACGGGACATTGATCCCCGCGGTTAATGATGCCGTTAGTAACGGCGCGTAGCACCTTCAAGGGGTTGGTTTGCAGTGGGCGGGGTGCTACCAACCACCTAATGATTTCCCAAACGGTCCGCTCGAACTAGCCCTAGCTTTTTACGCCAACACTAGCAAAAAACATGGCACTCTCTGCTATTGCGCTCAGCCATTCCAGGCTTCGCGCGAGCCCCCACACACGCAACCCTATGATTATGCGCTATGCGCTAAACTTTCCCATCAAGGCCATGCGTGTCTTTTGGCGAAGTTGAAAGTAGCAAGCCGGCATCTTTGGCTATATAAATGCCCAAGGGCAAACTATTGTTCTTACTATCATCAGCGTCATTAAGAAATTGTGCACATCACGGCGCGCGCGCTGACAAATAGTAGGTGAATTACCGGATTTAGATTGTGCCAGTGCTGTAGTCATGGTTTACGTATGCCAAGGATGGGGACCGTCCCGTATATTCGTGCAGTACTTCACTGAGCTCGCGGATGACACGATGGCGATGGTGGGCAGATGCAAGGTGGGCGCCTCTATCCATATTAGCAATCGGAATCCACTCTTTCTGGAACGTCTGCAAGGCACTGCTCGGGAGATCCACCCGACGAATGTCACGCTCCGAGAGACACCGGTGGCTACGTCTCGCTCATCTGTACCACTCTACAGGAAAGCCTGTTTGTCCCTGAATTAATTCAGGCGCGTCATTTCTTAACCTTGCAGCGTGGAGCAAGTCAGTGTCCCGGCCCACCGGCTTGCCGCGTCCCAAGCGAGTGCAAACTGCGTCTCCAGATATCGTCGATCTTGACACTACGTGGGATACTACTAACAGCCCAGCAGCTTCCAAATACGCCCACCATCGAACATTCCCAAATCCGCACCCAGCGCAAGCGAACCCCTAACCGGTAGCAAACCCGGCACGCTACGATGAGTACCTCTTGGCCAGTCGAACACCAAACGCCCGCTCCCTTTATCCACCAGCTTTCAAGTCAAGGGTTCCGCTCCGATCCTGCTTGCCTCTCTGCCTCCGTGGGCCACCCGGGGTCTCCGTTTGCTCAGACGGCATCCGCACCCTCACAGCACGCCACTTTTTCACCGCCAACTGACGTGTCAGCGAAGAGTACCACCTGCCGATACTGGCTCGATGACCCGCCTGTGTGTTATTCTGCGATTTCTTCCGTCTCGGGCACCAGCCTTGCCCATTCTGAAACTTCGCTTGCTATGCGGAGTCCTGGCAGCAGCGGCCGGAAGCTGATGCGGCTGAGCAGCGGCGGCAGCAGCAGGCACAATGGTAGCGTCCAGAGCACCAGCGCCCCCCAGGACGGCAATCTTTTCCGTGACCGCAGCTACGAAAGCAGTGAAGATGAGGATAGGCGCCTCCCGCGACGCACTCGGAGTTGTTTGGATATGCAGCGTCTCAGCAGTGACGGGACGCAACGTAACAGTTGCCTCGCTATTCAAGAGTTTCACAGGCTCAACTCCACCGGCCGTCGCGGCCGCTCCGAGAATCACACAGAGATGGAAGACTGTCAGCGCGGTTCCAGTGCTGCGCTCGAGCTGCTGTGTAGTATGGATGAGGATGAGCTGGACTACTATGTCCGCACGCCCACTTGCGACTTGCAGCCAGTGTCAGAGGATGCGCCCTTTTAGCCGCGCGTCCCATCGACCTTTCACCGGCCGGGCCAAAGAAAAAGTTCGATTTGTATGACATCTACAGTGTATTCGATCGCCAAGGTTCGGGATATTTGCAGTACAGCACAAGTTGAACCTCCCTGTGCGTCTTTATTTGTTGCGTGCTCTGGGCGACTGGACTGAAGCTACGCCCAAGTCACCACGGTTACCCGTAAATTCGCAAATAATAGTATAGTATTCACCATATAAATTTGCCCTTTCGGCACCCATATAGTCCGAGCACGACCTGTGTCACAACACCGAGCAATACGCCTGGCCAGCCCAGCCACTTTGCTGCCGCTAGGCCTGAACGTGTGTACCAGTCCAGCTAGTAGTTGTTGTGAGGCCACCAGTTGCTGTAGACAGAGACGGCCGCGTCTATCGAGCCCCGAGGGCGGCTCGCTTCGTAGTTTTAATATGAAATGATGTAAATATTAAATGTTTTCTAGACTCACATGGATTTTAAAAACATCCCAGCAGTCCGCAGTCCGACCCCTTCCGTGGATGTAGCCCCTCCCTGCTAACAGCATCCACCGTGCCCAGCACCTCCACCATACCCCCTGCTGTGTACCACCCGTCCCAGATGATAGATTTGGGTGAAACATATTTATTAATGAAACTTAAGCGATTTATTGGATCTGCATGTTTATTGGAAATCTGCATGTTTATTGGAAATCGCTATGGTTGAACCCGTGATGACAAGGCCATATCTGCCGCAGCCACGCCGTCTGCTATGAAGGCCTGTAGCACCCCCGTGTCATCACATGTCATGGCCCAAGCCAGCGCGCATGGAAGAGATGGTTCGAAAGTGCATCTCCAAGCTGAGCTCCTCTCCGCCGAAGTACCTCACCAACTGCGGGATAAGTTCCACAACACATATGCACCTCAGCGCGAGTTCCACAGTTTGGCTCGAACGAGAGTGGGCTGCATTAGTGGAATCAGTCATGGTGCTGGAAGAGGGGGTGCCCACGGCTGTACCTCTGCGTCCACTCCCGCTTTCTTCATAAGACTGATACACCTCTTTGCCTGCAAAAGCAAGCAACAAATAGGTAATACATAATGGCCATGGGACAGGCGGCCGAAGCGACATCGCTCTCGCAGATTCACACGATAGAATACGACTCATACGCTCATCCCTCCATCACACACACGCCCGCGCGCGCACACTCACACACACACACACACACGCACACACTCAGACAAACACGCACACACACACGCGCGCGCACGCACGCACACATACACACACACACGAACGCACACACATACACACGTACAAAAAAACAAACACACATGCGCGCGGACGCACGCACGCACAAAAACCATTCTCAACACTATGGTCCCGTTCTCCCCATACACCGAACTCAGTGGTGTTGTAAGCATGAGCGCAGTCCCATACATATCTGCGATCACTTCCAAAGCAATAAGCAAACTCATCAACGAATACACGTTTCATCCCGTGATGATGATGAAGTCAAGAGCAGGCTTCACTTCAAAAAATATTCATACACAGGACAAGTGCATACCTCTGAGGACATCCACGGCCGGGTGGGGTCATCCAGCTGGCGAGGGGAGCCATGAATGACCACCCTTGGGGCGCAGTTGGCCGCCACCGCCGCGGTCAGTTGCTCTGTCACCCGCGGATCCGTTATAAAGGCGCCGCGGCAGTGCAGCCCGGCGTCGCAAAAGTGGTATTCGCGGACGGAGACGAGGAAACGGCGCAACAGCATGCGGCGGTCAGTGGGTAACGGCGGGGGCACAACCACAGGCCGCCCTCCGCAGAGCCCGACTCCCGCGGCGTCGCGTGTGGGAGAGGTGCTCAAGAGCGGCGCGTTGCCTCCCCCGGCGCTCCCGCTGCGCCCCGGGTGAACCCAATCAAAGCCGCTCGCAGACGAAACGCTGTTTTCCACCGGAGCTGTGACTTCGTCCGAAAAGCAGTGCCCCAGCTCCGCAAGCAGCTGGTTCAGCACCACCCCACCCTGACAAAGAAGTAAACACAGGAAATTCATATGTAGCGCAGTTTATTCAAAGACAGTGTCAGGAGGAAGCAGGCAATCACCTTTGAGAAGCCGACCACCGCCATGGGGGGGAAGAGCAATGTTGACGGGTGCTGTGCGTCTCCCACCGCCGCCTCTCGCCACCCCTCTCCCAAGCAGCCCGCTTGGCCCATTAAGCTCCAAAGCTGACCCGAAGCCTTCAGCAACCGCCCCTACACGCCGCAACAGGTACGCATCCTCATCACAAACCAGACAACACCGTATCAGCAGCCAAAGACGAATGCAGGCGAGGAATAGAGCGGACGTGTAACTGCTTCACTAGAAAGAGATAATGTACTTGTGACATAGAGATATCGATGAACTGAGCTAAAAAATATCGAGATATCGAGATATCGATGAACTTAGCTAATAAGATGCGTGAACGGATGGGCACGTCCATCTTTGAGGAGTGGGGAGTTCAGTGAATGCAGGTGGAAAGGTGGCTGAATGCATGTTCCCATGGATAGCTTGTCCGCCGGATGGATGGGTGTAAAAATACATGAATTGGTAGTCCATCGAATAAGCTGATAAGCAGATAAATACGCATAGATAAGTGGGTGTTGAAAGGAGCGGTCGGTTCGTCAAATGAGTCAGTGGATGAGTAATACATAGCCAAAACGATTGTTCATTGGATGGATGGATGGATGGATGGATGGATGGCAGGGTGGACAGAAGGAGAGAGGGAGGGATGGATGGGCATGTTGAATGAGTGGGTAATGAGTGGGTACTTCGAGAGAGGTTGGTTCTTTGAATGAATGGGAGGTGAGTAGATAGATGAATCGTCGGATCGCGTGTCCATAGGATGGAGAGTTGATGAACGGATGGATGATAGGCCGAGTGGGTGGGTAGATGGATAGGTGTGAAGGAGAGAGGAGCGCAATCAATACATACATGGACTAACTAGAGGGTACCTGATTCAGCACATGGTTAGCTACATCGTCACATTGGGTGTGTACGCTGATGGGTGTCTGATTGGGTGGATAGATGCCTGAACAGACGGCGAGACAAATGGATCAGAATGTGGAAGTTGGGTACGGTCGTTCAATGAATTGATGTAACAGCGCCCATTAGCTGGTTCAGTAGATTAACAGATATGATGATGACGTAAATAATTCGAATGCTTGCGTTGGTGGATGGATTTGTGCTGCCACCTGGTACCCTAGCGGCTCTCCTGTTCTCGTGGTTGCGTTGAGAAAGTGGTCAAAGCAGCTGCACCCCGCCTCCAGTCGGCTAGGCATTACCACCAGCACATCCCAGCTGGGCCACTTCGCGGCCATAGCTGCCGCCTGTGTCTTGGGATCCTTCACGCCACACCCGGCAGAGAGCTTAGCCAGCACGCACGGACACAGCTAGTCTTCTACCCCGGGCACGCCCGACATCACGAAGGAGTGGTGGGCTGTAGAGGGGTAACTCACCTGCGCGACCAGCACCTCATCCGAGATTCCGCGCCCCTCCAGCTGGTCACCCACGAAGAAGAGCACGCAGCCGCGTGCCGGCTTCGAGTCGTCATCGGCTGATGCACGGAGGTGCCATACCTTGTTGGCGCCCTGCAGGCCCAGCAGCACCCGCAGGGTAGCGGTTGGGCAGGTAGTCGTGCTGCTGCTGATGGGTCCGAGCATCAAGCTCGTCGCCGCTGCCGTATACTGTGTCGGGACTACCTGTACTGTTCGGACGAGAGACACCCGCACAGGTGGTGGACTACAGTGTCATCACTTTCACTGCCAGTCGAAACCGGGGCATGACGGAAGACTGCCCGACGGCAAGGTTTTGGTGCTTGTAGAGAAACGGATAGGGAAGGCGATGGCCTCCAAGAGCAGGCAGTCACCGTCCCAAACTCAAGCTCGGAACCTAAACGGACGCTGACTGTTTTAAATAATAATTGCCTCAACTAAGGTACCTGTACCTGTGCATGGAGGTCCTGGTACGTCTACCAACATACAATGTGCGTCATGTCGGTCACTTTTTATATTGTAAGTAAAGGAATTCTTACAAGAAAAAGCAGTAGAGGCCACCAAGGCAAGCAAAAAGAAGAAAAGAGGATTCTTGTCATGTCGTCTCCCTCCCTGTGGCCAGCCTAAGAATAAGACTAAGAATAAGACAAAGATAGGATAAGAATAAAAAAATTGGAAAAAATCTTACAAGAAAAAGCAGTGGAGGCCACCAAGCAAAAAAAAGATGAAAGGAGGAAAAAACCTAAGCCCGAGGAACAGGAAGGCATGCCACAGCACCAGCACTGCCCTCTTGAAGAGCATCGCGGAGATAAGAACCCAGAGTGCCATGAAGAGCAGCAGAAAGACGTTGCATGAATTCATAAGAATAAAAAAATCACATAAGAATATAAATATATAGAATAAGATAATAATAATGCTGATATACATGCGCCTATGATATTTGTCGAGTACCTGTACGTGTACCTGGAAATCTCGGCTAGCCGGGAGCACGGCCGATCGATGATGAGCATTGTGATGATGAGACCAGTGCGATGATGAGACTGCTCTAGTCTGATGATGTTTGTTTAATTATTTCACTTCTACTCTCAGTCGTGCTTGCAAAACGCCGCATGTAGTCGGTGCGGGGTTACCTGCCAGTCTTATATCCCGGTGGCGCATTTATACACTCCTCCGCAAAAGTCCGGACATGCATTATGTTAAGCATAAGCTAGTCAAGAACACGCTCCCCTCTCACCACGTCAAGCACGACGATACCCGAGTACCACCCAATTGTAGGAGAGCCGAGAAGCAAGCAGTAAGCCGCCATCCGGGGTGGTTAGACCTCAGCTTAAAGCGGGTGTTGTCGGTGGAGTTTGTCGAATTAAGCCCATAAACTCCCGAGAAATTGTCCGAACTGCACACGTCATTCTGAGCGCCACGCTTGGGCATTGCTCAAGCGCTCATACCAAGCTGCATACTTCTCTGTGTTCCACATAACCGTATTTTTGGGGGGTTTTTGGAGGGGGTTTGGAGGCGTGGGTGCCGTGTTCAATGCGCGAGGTTTGGTTTGCGGGTGTGTGAAAAGAGCACGGAAGTTCACGCCGCTGGCACGGGTGATTTTTTGGAAAGCAGGCGAGCTAAAACGCACATGACGCAGGTTTGGATAAACACTGCACGCTGTAAACATGCGAGGGCGATTGGCTTAGGGGAGGGGCGAGGTCCAACTTGGCCGTTAGGGACGCATCACGTTGACGGTGGTGTTTGGAATGCTTGGGTATGTGCTTGTGCCAACCACACCCGCCCCACGCGTGGCACGCGTCGGGAATTGGGCTCGGAGGTCAATAGTAATGAAGAATTAGTAAACATAAATCGATAAACCCCGCACAAATCGTCTCAGGAGGTGAGCCGACTTCGATGGGTGTTGCTTGGCACTGCGGCTCAGCGGTGCCGGAATAGTTTGTAAATTAAAATAATTCATAACAAATCGATTTGTGGGAGTTTGAACTCCGGAGTAGGTGCGTTCGACGCGCATTGAAAAGACGCGTCCAACGGTACATTTTATAAAAAGTTTGAACCATATATCAGGAAGTTATGATCGCTTGAACATTGTTGCCGAAAGCGGCTTGCCCTTGGGTTGTGCGCATATCGGTGGTAAGTCTACATACGCGATTTCTTGCGTTTCCCCCACAGCGGCCTGCCCAACACCTCCTCCCTCCCTCGCCTATGCATAATATTTGCGCGACCGTCGCATCAGCGGTCATATTGCGGCGTTGTGCGCCCGTTACTCTTTTCGTCTACCAAGCACGGCGACTGTTTGAAAGAGCGTGCCGCACGGGTGCGGGCGCGATAATCCCAAGTACACATGCCCGGCAGTGTTCGAACTCGCCCCTCGCAGTTGCCGGTGCATTCCATTTTGCGCGCAAAAGCATTGCCTGGGATTTCAGGATATTTGTCAATAAAATCGACGCATGATTGCATTTTCTACTTGCGCAGGTGCGAAATCTTGTCCGGACTTTTGTGGAGGAGTGTACATACAGATTTTGTTAGTAATGTTTGCTGGAATAATGATTTGCATTTGTAAACGAGCGACGACAGACTTGTAGGTAGTGATGTTCGAGACCAACTAAAACTTGACAAAAGAGGTAGATTGACAGCTTCACAATATCCCTTGTTTAAGATCATGCTAACAGCGATGATCTGATGTAGCCTCCCCGAGTTGCGTTTCAAGCGTGGCGTGGGGAGTTCATCGTGTTTTCTCTGCTAGGTCAGCGCACATTGTTGCGCAATCACTTGCCGTGTCTTAGATTCCGTGACTCTCCCCCCCTCCCTTTTCCCTGTCCTCGGGTCTTAAGTGCTTGTTGTACTTCAATACACGATGCAGACGGTGATTAGACACCTCAAATAAAACGGCGCCAGCGGTACTGCACTCGGGCTTCAGACAGGACAACAGAATCATGGCATAAATGAAGCAGGGCACTAAAACAAGAGTAGCTTTGACAATGATGCTGGGGATTTACACCAGAGGCAAGTCCAGCCAGGAAATCTTCAAATATGATGTTAACATATGTAAAGGATGGATGTCGCAGCAACCAAAGAAAGCACACAAACACCAATTACATATTGTTCAAATTCCGGTTTGCCTCGAGTGTCAACTCCAACGGCGGACAAACCGCCACATGAGAGGGAGAGCACTGAACTTTGCCCCGAAATATCTAACTCCTGTTTCCAAAAGCGATCGGGACGGTTATGCAAGAGTGGGTTACCGGAAGCACCACAGACACGAGGACCGGAAAAAAGACCGTGCTCACTGTGTTTATGTTAGTTGTAGGGACATTCTGCGCACTGCCATGTTGTTTCCTCGGGTGGGACGCCGGCAGTGGTATAGAAACAGGAAAATTGTGCAGTCGTGCAGCAACACTACAGAGGGACAGTGTGATAAATGGCACACGGATGCTCGTCAGTTTGGGGTGCCGAATCACTCTTGAATTAATACAATACCTGCTTGACACATATTCATATGCCTTGTGTATGGCTACTACTCTCCTGCTACTCTGCTGTTCCTTACCCTAATCGAGGCATGCAACATCATCCCACTCCTTTATGAATGGGGTCTGCATTGACTGCCGCTACAGTACCTGCTCCAGTTAGATCTGCGGGCCGGCTGGATTCGGTAGGTTGTCCTCAGTCAGTAGGATCTTGTTTTGAAGGCGCTGGATGAGCACGTACACAAAAAGATGGATGCAGATGGAGTACAGAAAAAATATGACGCGTGCGAGAGGATACTCTCGCATGAGCCGCATCGCGTTCGCTGCTGTTACGTCCACAGCCTGCAATGCCATAAATCACCATTGTTTACATACCGATTACAATGTGTGTGTGCGTGTGTGTGCGTGGATGTCTGTTGTGTGTGTGTGTGTGTGTGTGTGTGTGTGAGTGCGTGGATGTGTGCGTGTGTGCTTTGTGTGAGTATTTTCGGTGTATTATTGTGTTGTGTGTGAGTATATTGTGGGCGTGGGTGAGCGTGAGTGTGTGTATGCGTATGTCTGTACGCTCGCACGCATGTTTGTGTGCAAGTGTGTGTTCCGTGTGAGTATGTTTGTGCATGCGTCTATCTGGGCGCTCGCGGTCGCGGTCGCGGGCGCGCGCGCGCGCGCGCGTGTGTGTGTGTGTGTGTGTGTGTGTGTGTGTGTGTGTGTGTGTGTGTGTGTGTGTGTGTGTGTGTTTCTCTTTGGCGGGGGGGGGGGGGGGGGGGGAGGGCGGGGTACAGTGGATTATTATCCTGTAAGCTTGGCGAGTCTAGTGTACTCTGAGCGTCTGAATGCTCTGGACATGTAGTGCTTGAAGGGCACATAAACGAGAATGTGCTAGTTTATCAAGGCATCCAATCCGACAGTACCCGTCCGTAGCATATTCGTTAAATTCCAGAACCAGTGTTGAGGTAGCGCAGTTTTGATACCGTGATTTTGTGACTTTGATTTTGTAGCATCGCAACAAATATGAGATAAGTAACATGCAGCCAGCAAAAGACACGGGGAGTAACAGGGAGGGAACAGCGCACCTTGGCGAACGCTTTCACTGCTCCCCCTAGCCGCTCGTCATTGGCCAGCCGAGTGTAGTAGGCTCCGATGGTGTCCATCGGCGTCATCTCCGCCCCATACGTCTCAATGGGGTCTCGCGCGCTGCTGGCCTTCCGCCGCGACTTTTCCAGCTCCTCCCTCAGCCCCATCACCTCACGCTCCAACGACAGCTGCGCCGCCGCCTTCTCCGCCGCCATCTTCTCCAGCTGCGTCTGCTTCAGGTACAACAGGTCCGTAACCTCCTTGTGCCGACGCGACAGGTCGCTGTTGGCCGCCCCTCGCGCATCCTTAACCACCGCTTCGAGCTCCTCAACTTGCTTAGCCAGCTTCGCACAGCTCTCCTGCAGCTCCCCCCTCTCCGCCTCCAGCTCCAGGACCGCCCTGCGCCCTTTATCCGCCTCCTCCTTCCACGCCGCAACCTGAGCCTCCAACGCATCACTGCTGTTTGAGTCCGCCCGCGCCCTTTCACGCGCGGCGATGTCCTCCACCCGCCTCAGCTTCCCCATCGTCTCCTCGTGCTCCTCTTCCAGCATATTCACATGTGCCTCCAGTTCTACGTCACACAACTCTCAACGGTTATCAGACAGCGGTGAGAAAAAAACAAAAGCCATATTCAACAGCTGCGGGAAAGGGCCTAGTCACCTGCGATCTTCGAGCTGCGCTCGTCAACTGTGCGGTGAAGGTTGGAGATGTCGGTTGCGCTCTCGCTCAGGTCCGTCTCCAGCTGTTCGTGCCGGGCCGAGGCGCTCTTCCGCGACGCTTGATGCGCCGCACGCTCCTCGTCCAGGCGCTGTTCTACCTCATGAAGCTGCTCCCGCAACGCTGCGTATCCCATTCACGCCCCAGCAACACCCCTCTGTCTCAGTACTGCCACAGTACGCCATGACAAATAAGCGCATCTCTGCGGTCATGCTGCGAATAGACAAAAATAGCTTCACCCTCACCTGTCACCAGCCGTCCCTCGCTCGTCTGGCGCTCTCGGAGCAGCTCCTCTGTAGTTTGCTGCAGGTGATCCAGCTTTTGTTTAAGGCTTTCTGCCTCTACGCGCTGCTTCTCGGCCTCAATCTGCACTTTGTCCAGCTCCTCTCCTTTCGCCTTCAGCTTTGCCTTAAGGGCACTCTCTGTCCTGGAGTGTGCAGCCCTGAGCTGCTTCAGCTCAGCCCGCAGGCTCTCCGCCTCACCTGCACCACCGCTTGCACGCGCGTCCGCTTGGCTGAGAAGCTCCTCCAGCTGAATGTTCTCCTCCTTGAGCTCCTCCAGGCGGACCCGGAGCTTGTCACACACTTTCTGAAGCCGGACCTCTCTTGAGGCGGAAGCCGCGGTGGAAAGCTTCGCCATCTCGCGTGCCTCCTCGAGGTCATAATGCAGCCCTGCCGCACTGGCGCTGCCGCGGAGCTCAGAGGCCATACTGCCAGGATCGACTCCCCTACCCGCACTGCCCGTTGCCTCCTCTGGCTCTGCCACGTCTATATCCCCGCTGCTACCCACTTCTTGCGCCTCGTGCATTTCTTCCTCTTCGCCATCTGCTGCATTTTCTCCCCTCACTGCCCCCCCAGCCTCTTCGCCCATGTCAGCTTCTTCATCGTCAGGTTGTTGCTGCGTATCTTCTCTCCCAGGAAACATACCCCCCTGCACTTCATGCACACCCACTTTCCCAGCTCCCACAATGTGCCCCTCCGCCGCTGGCTGTGCTGACGCAGACGGCTTCTCACCCTCCCCTATACTCGTTGGGGGCGCCAGCTCAAGCGCCCCAAAGTCATCCACCCAGCCGTGATCATGGTTGGAGTCTAATGTAACCGTATCCTGCGTCAACTCCAGCTCTCTGTCCTGATAGTCAACAGATGCAGGTGGAGGAGGCAATATCTCAAGGGAGAAAGTGTCCCCGTTGCCTGCTCTCTCCTGCGTTTCCTCTCTCACTTCCGCCGGTGAGGCCTCATCCGCTTCCCCATCCGCCCAAGCAAAGGCATCCCCGATGGAATCTTGAGGTGTGAGCTGACCAGTGCTGCCCTCCGTCTCAGTTTGGGCGATAGGCATGTGTTCACCCAACGCAGAGTCCTCAGACATCCGCGGCAGCTCAGCAAGCCTGGGGCTGTCAGCTACCACCTGGAACGGCGATGCTTCAACCTCTGGCCTTCTCACTGCCTGCTCTGCTGGCGCGTAATCCAGCGAGTCCTGCGCAGCGCTAGATGCAGCTTGATCTTCCACAGTAGGCGTTGACGCAGATTTCCCCCCACTGGATGAGGTACGCGATAGTCTCCCCTGCGCCGCAAATCAGCACCAACGCATAAACAGCATGAATCAATAGGGAGACGTGTCATGCCTGACTCCTAGCAACATGAGGTTGGGCCACCAAATTCAAACCCAAAACGTGAGTAAAAACGGCAAAACACACCTTTCTCTTGTCAGTCTTGACAGGCTTACCGTTGCCTGGGTCCTTTTTCATCACCTTCAGCGTAATATCTGCTGGGGAAAACACATGAAATTCACCTCAAGCTCTGTTGGAGGTAGGTCGGCGGCAAGCACGGGTGACAAGTGACAGCTGTATTGACAGTTGGCTTGAGCAAATCGCGACGAGATAGGGTGAACTGAGGAAGCCACACCTCTTTGAGGGCTACCCTGCTGCGGCTTGGGTAGGGAGGGAGACGGGAGGGTGTGTGACGGCTCTGCTGGCACGCTGTCGTTGCTGCTGCTACCGTCGCCTCCTCCCGCACCTTCTCTCCAAAGACTGTTCACTTGAGTGCCGAGTTTCGAGGCCGCGGGCGGCAGTTGCATAGGGTGCTGCTCGCGGGTGACCTTGGCGCTGCGGTCCACCGCCTCCAGCAACCCCTCTGCAGCACGCAGCTTGTTCTGAATCCACGACGCCATGGCCACCCAACTAGCTCACACCACCGGCGCAGGCTGGCCTCTGCGCGGGAAGGGGCGTCAGACGACAGGTTTCGAACGGATCACGACGGCACGCCGCTCGTTGACCGCTGTCCGCGGACAAATACCACACGGCCAACGCCAGCACTTAGGCTTCAGGCGCTGCAATCTGCATGGACTGCAACTTAAGGCGTGTTTTCAACAAGCGGTCCTGTTGCGTTGACGAGCGCCGGGTTTATGTGTTGCTGAGTAGGTGGTGACGTCTTGCGAGGACTGGATGCCGCGCAGATGTTATTATTATAATTGTCCCCCTTGCGTCACTACAGTACCCGTACCTGCGTTCCGAATAATAATAATAACACCCGACAATAACAGCATGATAAAATAATAAGTACCCGACAACAGTACACGTACGGGTACAACATACGGATAGGGTAGGTTGCCGATAACATTTTGATTACAATTAAAAAGCGGAAAAGTCTAAATCAACTTCTAGATATGTACTCCCATCGCGAGTATTCAAAATTGGGAGGTGTATAGGCGGGGGATATGTGGGTATGAGAAGTGCTACATTTGAATTACTAACCATACACCAGAGTCTCGTAAAAAAGCGGATTAGCCCCACGCGAGCAAAAGCTAGTACTTTGTCAAATTGTGGGAGCGTGTACCTGAGGCTATCATGTGCTTAACTCCGTTAGATCATAATCTGTGGTGGGGCGGCGCCCGCCGGCGGCGCAGCGGCGGCGGCCCCGGAGGGGGGTGCGCTCGCAGGCCCGTCGGCATCCCCTCACCTCCCCGTGGTGGGCGCTAGAAACCCCGTAGCCGTGCCAGGCCTGGCACGGTAGGGGGCTAAGAGGGCCGACAGCTCGATCCGTGGGATCAGCAGCTGTCGGGAAAGCCATGTACAGAGGGCTTTTGAAAAAATAATTTCTGTGCAATTTCAGCGCCAAGATCTCCCGCTCGGCCCGTCCGATATGTTTTTTCGCGTACAGATACTCCTAGATACAGCCTTACTTTGAGGGGTGGGGCCTGTACTACGGCAGCGTTTGATGGCGAGGAGTGTACGGCCGGATCAGCGGTGGGAGGCGGGTGTTGGAGCTGGTGGTGGCCAGCCGGGAAGCAGCGCCAGGAAAGGGCGCTCGCTAGCCGTCGACCAGCCATGTGCCGGTCGAACCTTGCCGAGGGGTGAGGCAAGACATGGCACAGGCCGGTGGCTAGTCGCAGACGGAGGAGCGGCTATATGAGGCGGCGGCGATCCTCAGGATCTGCCGCCGCCGGAAGCCATGTACGGAGGGCTTTTTTTCGGATACTAAAAAACAATGTCCGTACCCGGCGTCGAGCTAGTTGGGGAGCAGCACCAGGGTAGGGCGCTCACTAGCGCGCCGCTACGTCGTCTATCGTCATCTCCCGGGGGGAGGAGTTAGCAGGGACGGCAAGGAGGACGGTCGCGACGGGAGGAGCGACACTATCTGGCGGCGACGACCCTTTGGGTCGGCGCCGCCGGAAAAGCCGGCACGGAGGGTTTTGTTTAATTCCGGGCGCCCGCGGCCCGCCGGATCCGGCTACGGTGACCTGCCCCCCCCCCCCCCCCTCTTCGACACCCACTACCCCGACAGACCTTCATACTCCTAGGGCTCCTTGAGCGTGGGCCCGGGTGAGCGCGGAAGCCCCCACTCAAGAAAAGGCTGCTCGGTGGACTCGCGATCAGAGGGGGGAGGGTACGGCCACAGGCCGGAAAACCGACAGGTACCTGGGTACCAGACAGAGAAAAAACCGGAGAAATGAGCGGGGAAAATTCAGGTGCGGAGGCAGGAGCGCTAGTTTTTTCTATGTCTGTGTGTCTCGGTCCCCCCCACTTGTCCTCGAGGTGATGGGGGACCTCGACACGGAGGACCGCCGCGTCGGTGGACGCGGCAAGACCTTGGGGCGGGGTTTACGGGATGGAGCGGCGGGATCGACGAGCGACCGCGCGAGGAGGGGTTTTTTGCCATCCTTTCCCCTCCTACCTTCGGCAAGACCGAAGTCACGCGGGAGCTAGATTAGGCTGGCCCGTCGTCCCTCCCGAACGCCGACCGGCCTAGGCCGGTCGACACCCCGGTTCGGCGGGAGCAGGCCGTGCATCGTGAAGGTCGAGCAGCAGTTTAGTTTTGCATTTCTAGACAAGTGGATTTATTTTTCGATCTGTTTTTCTTGATTACAAATTATTACGTTGTTACTGCTTAGGTGGGGGGACTGTGGCAATTACTGCGGTTGCTTACAGTTATATAACTCCCGAGGAACGTCGACACACATTGCAGATAGGTGTGTCGATAAGAAATGTACCTGGTCGGAGAGACCCGGGCCCAACTTGCTAATAAGTCATGTATGGCGAAGTAGAGTGGCCCGTGAGACAGCAGCCGGTCCAGTTCGCCGGGACATGTTGTAAACAATTTCAAATTTCAAATTTGTGGTGGGGCGGAAGCGGTTCAAACGCGCGATCTGCCGAGACCGCATGTCGGCGATCCACCACCACGACCATGAGGAAGACCGTAACGACATGAGCGCGTGTCTCCGCCCGCATAGCCCCCCTTCAACCCCTAAAAGATGGTGCAAGACGACAACAACGTGACCAAACCTTAGGGACAGTCGGCGAGTCTATCGGCGATGGTTTGTCGGTGGTAAATTGGGATGGAGTGCCGCCGTAACATAAATTTGCACGCGCCTTACGCGTCGAGTCCGACAACGCCGGCCGTTTTACCCCACCAACCACAGAAATCAGCAGCGCACAACGCGTTGCAGTGCGAATGCCCTTTCACGCCCCCGGCCACCGGCGCAAATTCCCGGTGCAGCTACGGACAGTGCGCTACTTTTACCAATTATTACATGGTCGGTAGTGAGTAATACCGGTACGCCGACTATCGAACCCACATCTCCAATCAATCTAACGGCGTGGAAATCCTCCGCTATCTCCGGCCCAACTAGCATATCGCCGCCTACTTACGCGGAAGATGTCCCTACTCACACTAGTGTCGGCCTCGAAATGGAGAGAGACTAATCCAACGACGAGGGCGATCGCTTTCTCCCCGACGATACCGTCGAGGACACCCAAGTAGGTATCGAGGACATCGCTTGGATTCCACTTGTGCTTGGCGTCACCGTCCCATTACGCTAGCCAAGGATAATAGTGACATAGACGGCATTTCAGCATAATGCCGTCGTTGAGCACAACCCCTATGCATATACAACTGCGGTGCGTGCTAGTAAGATGGAAGGGCATGTGGGGCTAAAGGAAGGTCTACATGTGACGGACGGACGAGTAGACATCTTGAAGTTGTGGCTCCGGCTTTACCCCGGAGACATGCACGCCGGCCTACAAAAATTAAACAATGCATGCTCCAGCAAAAGGGTGGACTTTGGGCAGGTCATCTCTCAAGAGTATGTAAGGTTTTGGGGTTTGATAGTAGCAAAACCCGTCCGTAGCAAAAGGGGTGGGGATTTATGGGAGAATACCAACATATATATGGAATACTAGACCAACCACAGTTCCAAAAGTACATGGCCTTCCACATTTTAAGATTATTCGTTCTCTAGTTTTGTACTGCACGGTAGAGATAAACACGATTGATCTAAACCCGTGGGCATGGCTCCGGAATGGTGTAGATGACCTCAATTCGAACATGAGGGAGGTTCTACATGAAGGGGTTTATCAAACGATAGATGAAAGCATGTCTCCCAATTAGCACATATTAGGACAAGCTAGGCGGGTTACCCAACATCAACTTCGTTCACCGCAAGCCAAAGAGCAGAACAAAAGACTATGTGCGATTGTGCAACGGGTGCGATGGTCTACATGGAAGTGCAAAACGGGAAGGATGCAATGCGTGACAAAATAAAGTGTGCAGCCGAACCTTGTGTGTTTGCTGCGTTTTTGCAATGAATGGCGGAGGGTGCAAGTGTTGAAGGCATGATTCTATTGGGGGATGCTTGGTTTGGCTCTCTTAAAGGTAAAAAAAAAGATAAATAGGACAATGTCAATACGGAGGGATATAAATACTCCTCCCTCTTCCTCGGGCATGGTTATTTCCTCCTTTCTTCTTTTTGCTTGGTGGTCTCCACTGCTTTTTCTTGTAGAAAATGCTTCAATGCGGTACTTGGTTTACGCGTGACGCTGCCACGCGGGATGCTCCGATGAAAGTGTCAACGAACTAAAAATATTTTTACAAGAAAAGGCAGCTAAAGACCACCAGGTTATTAAAATAATAAGACAGGAAAAAACTGAAGTTCGCCAACTCGTGCTATATGATAGCGTACTAATTCACGAATGATACCAGGATATAATCGCTACCGAGATATACACTCCTCCACAACAGTCCGGACAAAATTTCGCACCTTCGATATTAAAAATGTAATTATGCGTCGATCTTATTGACAAATCTCCTAAAATCCTAGCAGGCAATGCTTTGGCCCCCAAGATGGAATCCGCCGATACCTACGGCGGGCGAATTCGAGCACTGCCGGGCTTGTGTACTTGGGGTTATCGCGCCCGCACCCGTGCGTCACGCTCTTTCAAGCAATCGTTGTGTTGGTTAGACGAAACGAGTAACGGGCGCACAACGCCGCAATATAATGCTCATGCGACGGTCGCGCAAGTATGATGCATAGGCGAAGGAGGGAGGGGGTGTTGGGCAGGCCGCTGTGAGGGAAATGCAGGAAATCGCGTATGTAGACTTACCACCGGTATGCGCACAACCCAAAGGCAAGCCGCTTTCAACCACAATGTTAAAGCGATCATAACTTACTCAAATTTGGTCAAACCTTTCAAACACAGGTACCGTTGGACGCGTCTTTTCAATGCGCGTCAAATGCACCTACTCCTAAGGTCAAACACTCACAAATCAATTTTCTGTTAGTAATTTGTATTTACGAATTATTCCGGCAAAGCTGAGCCGCAGTGCCAAGCAACACCCATCGAATTCGGCTCACCTAATGAGGCGATTTGTTCAGGGTTTGCCGATATGTGTTAACCAATTCTTCATTCCTAATGACTTTCGAGCTTAATTCCGGACGCGTGCCATACGTGGGGTGGGTGTGATTGGCACAAGCACATACCCAAGCATTCCACACACGACCGTCAACGTGATGCGTCCCTAACGGCCAAGTTGAACTTCGCCCCTCATGTCATAGTCTACGAGAGTGGTCCCGCAACACCTCCCCTAAGCCAACCGCCCATGCATGTATACAGCGTGCAATGTTTATCCAAACCTGCGTCATGTGCGTTTTTGCTCGCTTGCTTTCCAAAATCTTCACCCGTGCCAGCGGCGTGAACTTCTTTGCTCTATTCACACACCCGCAAACCAAACCTCGCGCATTGAACACGGCATCCACGCCTCCAACCCTGTTAAACCGTGCACACACGATCAGTAAGAAAGGTAACTAACGCATACGTAGTTACAATCACAGTCACGCAAAGGGACAGTCACAGAGACAACCAGCCCGAGGCGTGGTGTCGGGACAACTGAAGTGTTAGAGCTGAAGCCTAGCGACAGCTCTGTACCAGTACAAACAGGTTACCGGTATGTCCGATCTAGACATGTACTAATCATATCTAGAATAGCTTACATTAGCTATCTGCGACTAATAACTATAAGGTATTACTTACAACACTCCCCCTGAAGGTAGCTACGGGATGAAGCGTTGCATTGGGTCTTGTCCTCCAAGGATTGCACTTCGGTGTCTTGTGAGTGCTGGTCATGGGAGGGGCTTGGTGAACATGTTAGCCACCATTTGGTCAGTGGGGAGGTACCTCAACTTGATGGTTCCCTGCTCCACATGGTCCTTGAGGAAGTGCCATTTCAGACCGATGTGTTTGGTCTTTTCGCTGACCAAGGCGTTCTAGGAGTACGCGATGGCGCTTTGGTTGTCCTTTCAGATGGTGGTGGTTTCGGTGATGGGGGCGTTAAAGATCTCCCCCATAAGTTGCCGGAGATGGAGTCCCTCCTTGGTGGCATCCGCCGCAGAGTAGTACTCGGCTTCACACGTGGATTGGGCCACACAGGTTTGTTGTTTGGACTTGTAACTGATGGGCCCGCGACCAAGTGTGAATAGGTAGCCCGAACGGGACTTGCGGGTGCTGCTGTCGTTTGCCCAGTCAACGTCGGCAAAGCTTGTGAGTTGGAGACTGTGGTCCGTGCCCCCCCCCAACGCGAGGCGCATGTCGATGGTGCCATGGAGGTATCGAAGGACCTTCTTCAAGGCCTGCAGGTGGGCTTCCGTGGGGGAAGCTTGGGCTGAGCCGAGGATGCTCAACGCCGTGGAGACATCGGGGCGCGTGCAAACGGCCGCGTACTGGAGCCTGCCCAAGAGGCTTGGGTAAACATCCTTGGCCACGCTGGTGAGATGGGGCGAGGACATGTGCGCGAGGCCGGCGAGGAAGCCAGGGTCCATGGGAAGGGACGACGGTCTAGCGTCGGTCATGTTGTACTTGGCGAGGATGTCGCGCAAGTACTTGGATTGGTCCAAGGAGACGGTGCGTGCTGAGCGGTCACGTGTGATGTGCATGCCGAGTAATTGGGAGAGGTCGCCGAGGTCCTTGATCTTGAACCGTTCTCCGAGCTTGGCCTTGAACGATGCAAGCCATGCGGTATCATTGCAGGCTGCATGGATGTCATCGACGTACAACGCGATCTTGGCGAAGACGTGGCCGGTGCGGAAGATGTAGATGCAAGGGTCAGAAACGCACTGTTGCCACCCATTGTCGACGAGCCAGGCACGGAGGAGCATGTTGAACTCGCGGGGGGACTGCTTCAGGCCGTATAGGCAGCGCTTGAGGTGACACACTTTGGACGTGCCATCGCTGAAGCCGAGGGGCTGGCGGATGTACACGTCTTCCTTAAAGGTTGCGTAGAGAAACGCAGTGTCGATGTCGAGTTGGCAAAGCTCAAGGTCACGGGCGGCTGCGATGGTCAGGAAGAGACGCAGGCTGGCCATGCGGATGACAGGAGAGAACGTCTCAGTGTAATCTAGTCCAACGCGTTGGCTGCACCCTTTGGCGACGAACCGCGCTTTGAAGCGGGAGACGTCACCGGCGGTGTCAGACTCGACTTTGTAGATCCACATGTTGTTAACTACCATGCGACCCGGGGGAAGGTCAACGAGTTCCCAAGTGCCGTTGTCCATGAGGGAGGAGTACTCCTACTGCATAGCGGCTTGCCACTGGGGGGCTTGGGCGCTGCCCAAGGCAGCTCGGTACGATTTCGGTTCCACACACTCCCGGGCGGACAAGAGGGCGACGGCAGTAGGCGATGTGCCGGCAGGTGTGTGAGGGGGACCAGTGATAAGGTTGGGAACGTGAGGGTGTTCGAAGATGTCCTCTTTGGCTTTGCCATGTTCAAGGTCACAACACGCCGTCACGAGGGTCGGGGGGAAGTCGGACACGTGGGCAACCATTTCGCCGTAGGGTAGGGGATGAGAACGGAGCCGAGCTTGGCGAGGGGCGGCATGAGGGGGCACGGGGTCTGGCAATGTTATGTCGATGGGGTGGGATTGGAGTGAGGTGGCCGGTGCGTCATCCGAAGGGTTGGTGATGGTGGAGTCGACGGAGAGTTGTGCGCCGAAGCCCGGGGTGTCTTCCTGAAAGACAACATGGACGGAAGTGGTGATTCGGCGGGTTTCCGGGTTGTAAACGCGTTACCCGGGTGCGTCATTGGGGTAGCCGACCATGACGCCACGAAACGCCTTTTCACTGAGTTTTCGACGCAGTTTGTCAGGCACCTTGGCGAAGACGGTGCACCCGAAGACGCGAAACTTGGAGGCGTCAGGCACATACGACGTGAGGAGGGTGAGTGGGATGCCACCAGCGGGACCGACTGAGCGATTGTACGTGCGGTTGCGGAGGTACACAACAGTGCTGACAGCGCATGACCACATGCAGTTGGGAACGGCCATACTGTGGAGCATCGCTGACGCATTGTCCCGGATAGTACGCCAAGGACGTTCGGCTTTGCCGAGCATGTGGTGGGCGTATGGGGCAGAGAATTGGACCCCGACGCCGAGCTGTGCGCACATCTGGCGGGTTGTTGCAGCCTCAAAGACAGAGTCCGAGTCAAATTTTATGATCGGTGCAAACGCGCCCGATTGGGAGTGGTAACGTGCATGCATGTGCTTGATGTCGAGGAGGATGTTTTCCAACTCCGAGCACGCATCGTCTTTGGACTTGAGGAACCGCACCCACATGTAATGGGTGTGGTGGTCAATGACGAGCAAGCAATAGCGGTGGCCATGTGGGGAGGGGACGTTGACCGGTCCCCATAGGTCAGAGGAGAGGTTGAGGAGGGGACGGGAAGGTTTCGCGCATGAAGCGGTGTTGCGCGGTGCAGATGTGGCCTTGTGTAACAAGCATGAGTCGCAAGAGACATTGGTTACATAGCTGTTTAACGCAGGGCTAGTCGGGACACCGTGCGTGTGCTGGGCCCGCGGGCTTTGCATGTTTAGGTGTCCAAACCGACGGTGCCACAGTATAGGGTCGCACTGGGCAGCAAGGGCAACACTAGGGGAGGGAGAATTCACTGTCATCGTGGAGGTACTGGGGGGAGGCTCGGGCTAGTGGGGGAGGAGGTAGAGGCCGTTTCCGGAGGGCTCTAGCACACCCATTCCTGTGGGGACCACAAGCAAACCAGTGTCAGTGTTAGAGGGAAAGATGAATTCACAACCGCTGTGGGTCTGCATCCAGCTGACACTAAGTAACCGGCCGATGCGCTGAGCAGAGCGAGAGGACAAGTCAGGGGTGTACAACGTATGGACAGTGCGGTGAATAAGTACGCTTGTGTCAAGGCGGACTGAAATTCGGACGGAGCCACTACCCTTGACGTCAACACCAACCCCGCCAACGCGCGAGGGAGCGGAGGGGGGTGTGAATCGTACGAAGTCGCCTTTAAACGCGGTGAGGTTGATCGAGCAGGCGGAATCGACTACCCAGTACTCTGAGAGGTTACGACCGGGGGTTAGGGAAGAGGAGAAGGCTACGGAGCTGAAAGGCACACTCACCTCGGTGTCATCGTAATCATCCGTGCACTCCTCGAGGGTAGGCAAATTGTCAAAGTCATCGGCGGGGACGTCGCTCAGCACATCGGCGTGCGCAGAGTGAGAGCCACCAGCAGGGGTGCCGTACTTCTGAATGATCATTTTGCGCTTCGCGAGTGTTAACCGCAAGAGGGCGTCATCCGGAGCATTGCAAGAGGACAAGATGTGGTCCGGGCTGCCGCAAGCGGAACACTTGGTGGGCATGACGCGACCACCGCGAGGGACACGTGGAGGGTGGCCTCGACCGCTGTGTGATCCGCGGCCAGCAGCGACAAACGCGGAGATGGGAGGCGGTGAGGTGTGGGGAGTTGTTGCGGCCGGGGCGTCGTACTCGTCCATATTGTGCGCCAGGTGGAGGATGCTGGCCATCACGTCATCAGCGGACAGCAGGTAGTCTGTGTCGAACGCGTTGATGACGCACTGTTTGGCATGACCGTGTGGGCCGTTGCTGGAAATACCGCGCAGCATGAGGAGACCGAGGTTGTGGGGGTGAATGGCAGCGGAACCATAAACCATCTGACATGTCTCGTTGTAGTCGTCGAGCGTCTGTCGCATGTAGTGGACATAGTCACTGAGTGACTGTCCGGGGCGTTGTCTGACCATCAAGTTGTCCAGCAGCGATAATGAGCGAGCAAAGGACCGACTGTCGAGACGTTCACACAGAAGGTCTCACGCTGCCGCTGCACAATCAAGACGTGCCGGGGAGACGCACTTCATCGCTTGGTCGGCGCGTGGGTTCGCGCTAGCTGCATGAAGGAGCAAGATGTAGGCGTAGTGTTGCGCCGGTTCGTCTAACATGACGCCCGAGTCGCGGAGGGCAAGCTGTGGGATGAGGTAAGTGGCCTTGATGGAGAGGAAATTAAGGAAGTTCCTCTTCCACTGCTTGAAGTCCGTTGTGGGCCCCATGGTAGGGACCGACATCTTCATGGACCGGTTGAGGGCGTCCTTGTCGAAACCGGTGGCCTCGTGGGCCGCGCGGCCGATGACCACCGGGTCAATGGTGGGGCGACGCCCGCCACGGGTGGTGTGCCCACCACGCTGTGCAGGATGCGAATGCCGGCCCGGAAAGGGAGGCGGTGGTCCACCGGGGAAGGGAGAAGGTGGGCCGCCGGGGAAAGGAGAGTGGCCGGCCATTGAAAGCGGGGGGGCGTACGGGTGCGGGTGGCCACGGGAGGCGGGGACGCGGGGCGGCGGTGCCTCTGGGAAAAAAGGTCCGGGATCCAGGAGGGCATACCCTGCAGGAGGGTACGGAGGGGGTGGTGGTAGGTGTTCCGCGGGCAGTCCGTGAGGCTGTGGGGCGGTGTGCGCATCGTGGCGGCGGAGTGCGACATGGGGGTCGCCAACCGACGCTGCAGCGAAAGCAGCATCGTGGGCCGGCTGCGCGTCCAGCCGAGTGCCGGGAAAGGGAGATGCGTGTGTTGAGGGGTCGGAGGAAAGGAGGTTCAGAGAGTGGTTGTCGCGATGGGGGTCGAGCTGCGCGTCGCGACGGCGCACAACGAAAGAGGGGTCCGTAGGGGCAGCAACATGACCAGCAGGAGCAGCAGCAGCAGCAGCAGCAGCAGACTGAGCGTCCATGCGGGCGTTTATGAGCGCCATTTGCTGCAGGACGAGTGCGAGGGTAGCAGGGGTGGGACTGACAGAGCTATGCGGAGAGCCGAGGTCAGGGGAAGCAAGAGGCGAATCGGGTGGATTGTCGACAGAGCGAGTTTTAGGCGCCATTTCGACACAGAGCGAAAAAGCAGAGCTGAAAAAACAGGCAGCGGTAAAAACCGCTAGCCGGACGTGTGCCTAACAGCGGTATGCAGAGAGACGGCCTGATGCCCGCCGACCCCTCGGCATGATGCCCCGGGGTGTCTCAAAGCACCTTTTCTGTGTCCTCCACCCAGTGTGGGGCACAAGTCGGGGCCACGGCCAGTGCAGGTGGGACGACGCGGCGGCGGCTGAGTCGCTACAATAATATATTAATTAATACAGAAATCTAAGGCTGTCGTGCACTCTGTAGATGTATATTCACCCGATAGTGCGCCCCCCCCCCGGTCTCCAGCTTGGACCTGTATGCACCATGTCCACACACGACGAGTGCGTCGGTGTGGGTGGCTGTCTGGCGTCCTCAAGCGGCTGACTTAGGTGGGATGGAGGGTGGGTTTGTTCTTTAAACGCTGATTATACTCGCGATACCGCCGGCTACATGATGAAAGTACTAGGTATCTATGTAAACTTGCCTTCTTCGGGAGAGGTGGCGATCGCAGCTCGCCGAACCAGGTTGTCGCGCGTGAGTGACGTGAGGCGGGGGCCCATAGCCTGTTAAACCGTGCACACACGATCACTAAGGAAGGTAACTAACGCATACGTAGTTACAGTCACAATCACGCAAAGGGACAATCACAGAGACAACCAGCCCGAGGCGTGGTGTCGGGACAACAGAAGTGTTAGAGCTGAAGCCTAGCGACAGCTCTGTACCAGTACAAACAGGTTATCGGTATGTCCGATCTAGACATGTACTAATCATATCTAGAATAGCTTACAATAGCTATCTGCGACTAATAACTATAAGGTATTACTTACAACAAACCCCCCTCCAAAAAGCCCCCCAGAAATACAGTTCGGTGGAACACAGAGTAATATGCAGCTTGGTATGCGCGCTTGAGCAATGCCCAAGCGTGGCGCTTTGAACGACGTGTGACGAGTATTGTCCCTCCAACAGTACATTACATTACATTGTACATGTACTCGTTACTAATTCCAACTCGTGCTTTTCCATCGGACGGACGTACAACGTGGGTACGTCGCTACTACAATATTAGCAAGGGTCATGATGCTTGCTACACGACCAGTACCTCCCGGTACGTACAAGCACGCACAGTTAATCTATCTAGCCAGATGACGCGCCTAAGCGAGTTCTCCGATGCAGAATAAGCCGCGTCGTGATTCTCCATGCTAGTCGAGCCGTGTCACTAGATTGTTGATGACGGTTGGAAAGCCATGACACCTGACACGTAAGCGAGTGTGAGCATGCGTAAGCTATCTGGGCGGAAAGCTACTTAAGCCCAGTGCAATAGAGGGAGGTGACATAACCATTTAACAATTCCTTTGTTAACAAAATATAATGCTTAAGTACAAACACTGAGATATTCTCTCATCATCTTCCATTGACACCGTCACTCTGCCATTTGTCAAGCACTTGAACATAACAAAACATATTTGTGCTAGCATTTAGCTTTAGAAGACTAACCGCCACACTGGTTTCGGAGCTCTATGGTCGACGCACGTTTTCACTATCGTTTGATTCGCTCATCGACGTTGCTTGATTGACTTGACATGGCATCAGTTGGACATGGTCGTTCCGTGGTGGTCGTACTTCATGTTGGAGGGACTAAGCTTTTCGACATTAAGCTAGTGTTACAACGTGAGCCTCGTTCTGGAAAACTTCCTTCCCAGCTGGTTCAAACACTAAAACGTAAAAAGTCATGTCGAGTTTGCTAACGAATAGCATGTTGATGTTGCCGTTCGTGAGTTGCATGAGGAAACTAGCCTTATCTTGACTCCGGATGATTTGACGTTGCTGAGTGACGCACTTGTTTGTGTCGCGTTACCTGTCGGACAACATCTCGTTTACGTATATTCGGCTTCTATTAACGTTCCGTACTTTGCGACCCACCTGCGTACTCTTGCTCAGCTCGAGCAGGCTGTGACATCTCAGTCAACTATCAATCCGGATGGTTCTTACGTCGTACCGGAAACAATCGATGTCGGCGGTGGTCTGAATCTCACGCCCGCCATCAAGACGGGGTTACTTCCTGCCATGAAGCATAAAAGCGAGTTACTTCACTTTGGTTACGTGACTCAATGGGAGACTTTTCGTCGTACGGATTATACGTCCTAGGCACTCGTGCATGACGACACGTCTATCCCGGGGCAGTTTTTCATATACCCCCGGTTTTCGTCGCTTGATTTTGAACTTGTTTGGCTTCTCATCCGTGGCTACATCAATCAGTTGTGTGGAGAGACACCGACGGATTTACGTGTGGGAATCCCGATGCCTACGACTAATTTGGCTGGCCTACCTGTGACCCTTACCGATACTCGGCGCAAAGCAGCGGTGAATTTCCCATTTCAGTCTGGTAAAGATCCCCGTGAACTCGAGGATTGGCTCGAGGCACAACTGCATCGCTTTCTTTTGCTCGGAATTACGGATGACTCTTACGACTCAGTTATTTGGGTTACTTCACAGTTTTTTGGACACCTGAACGGCTGGTGGTTGAAATGGAGGAGGCAGCTATCCCAACTACGTTTGACCTACTTGTCGCGCAGCTGCGGAAGACAACTTTTCTCCCCAACATCCAAGATGATGCGATTAACGCTGTGCTTAACCTTACGCAAGGCAACATGAGTTACGCTCCCCACACTCAGCAGTTCAACGACTTCTTACGTCGGTCTCGTCAAAAGCTTACGGCTGATATTCAGTGTGTTCGCTTTATCATCAATGGCCTGGCTAACTTCGAGTTGAAGACTCATGCTAAGTCACATCGATCCCAGAGAGGTTACAACGTTCAGCTTGTGGAGCTACAAAACTTCCTGAATTACATCGTAACTGATTCGCCGCATCTCGGCGGTGTTAGGTCTACAACCGGTCCATCAGCAACACATGGAGGAGGACAACCAACCAAGAAGCACAACCTTGATGACCTTTTAGTGGGCGCCTCTAAGCTTTGGAAGCGCAATGGTGGTGATCGAGGTCGTGGACGTGGAGGAGGTCAAGGTGGTCAAGGTGGCAATAGTGGTGGTCGTGGCCGACCTTCTTCAAACTCTGGCCGAATTGATTTCAGCGTTATCGCTGATGCGTTGACTCATGAGGAGCGCAAGAAGCACATTGAGGAGGGACTGTGTTTCAAGTGCCACAAGAAGGGACACCGACTGTTTTAGTGCCCCGAACTGAAGGGCTAAGCGGCAGTGGGAGCACCGTCTAAGAAGCAATGATGGTGGCAAGGTTGTTCTACTAGCGAACTGGAGCAGCCGGCTACATCTAATGTTCGTCATGAGACACTGCTGTTAGCGACATAGGTCGTCGATACACGCTCGACATCTCCATCGACTACAGTCGCGACACTTGTAACAATAGTAGCATGTGGTCGTCGTCAGACAAAGCAGAGACAAAGTCGTAAACCAGTAACCAAACGTCCTGCAACAGTACATTACATTACATTGTACATGTACTCGTTACTAATTCCAACTCGTGCTTTTCCATCGGACGGACGTACAACGTGGGTACGTCGCTACTACAATATTAGCAAGGGTTATGATGCGTACTATACGACCAGTACCTTCCGGTACGTACAAGCACGCACAGTTAATCTATCTAGCCAGATGACGCGCCTAAGCGAGTTCTCCGATGCAAAATAAGCCGCGTCGTGATTCTCCATGCTAGTCGAACCGCGCCACTAGACTTTTGACGACGGTTGGAAAGCCATGACACCTGACACGTAAGCGAGTGTGAGCATGCGTAAGCTATCTGGGCGGAAAGCTACTTAAGCCCATTGCAATAAAGGGAGGTGACATAACCATTTAACAATTTCTTTGTTCACTTACAACATATACTGAGACATTCTCTCATCATCTTCCATTGACACCATCACTCTGCCATTTATCAAGCACATGAACAAAACATAACCGATTTGTGCTTGCCGTTAGCTTTAGAAGGCTAACCGCCACACACGTGTGTAGTTAACACAATATTTCCTGGGAATGTATGGGCTTAATTCGACAAATCCACCGACAACACCCGCTTTAAGCTAAGGTGTAACCACCCCGGATGACGGCTTATTACGGCTTTCTTCTCGGCTCTCCTACAATTGGGTGGTACTCGGGTATCGTCGTGCTTGACGTGGTGAGAGGGGAGCGTGTTCTTGACTTGCTTATGTTTAACATAATGCATGTCCAGAATTTTGTGGAGGAGTGCAACATCAGCCGTTGATAATATAGTACAGTCGTAATAGCGTACCCCGAATTTCCGTGCGGAACGCGCCCAAGCGATATAATATCAGCGCCGATGATATATATTACCATACTAATGGCGGCTGAGTTGGTTGATCGCCTAGCTATTTGGGGGGTTGTTCGTCGCTTCCATGGCATGCCGATGGGTGCTGCTTACTCTCGCTCCTTGCGCTATGACAGTTTTGTCCGTATGCTACATTTCGTTCGTCGAACTACTTTTGTTCCTTTTCGGTGTTGTTGGAGGGATGTGCGACGTGAATTCATGCAACGTCGTTCTCTTACTCTTCACGGCACGTTGGACTCCTATCTCCGCGACGCTTTTCAGGAGGGCAGTGCTTACCCTGTGGCATGCCTTCTTGTTCCTCGGGCTTAGGTTTTTTCCTCTTTTCTTCTTTTTGCTTGGTGGCTTCCACTGCTTTTCGTGTAATTTTTTTCACAGATATTACCTTACTAGCCAACGGAATATTATAGCGTACTCCTATTTAATTCCGATCCGCTTTTTTTTTTTTTTCGGAATGCGCCTATGAAGGCAGTTCGGAAATTCAAGGTGCCTGTACGCTGCTATATTACGATAGTACGGTTATTAATATATCACCCTTTCTTCTTTTGGCTTGGTGGCCTCCACTGTTTTTTCCTGTAAGTAAATGATTTGAGTTATTAGATCACCGGCTGATATTATATCGATTGGGCGCGTTCCGCACGGAAATTCGGGGTACGCTCCTACGACCAGGGTAGGCTACTACGATCGTACGGTAATATAATCATTTTTTACAAGAAAAATAGCGGAGCCCACTACACTGTAATATCGACGGCTGACATTAGATCGCGGTAGCGATAATGTCGAATATATCAGCAGATAGCACGCGTGCGTAGGCGGATCTATATCTACGTCCTAGATGGATGTATTGGGTACGCCCTGAGACAGCAGCCGATCTATCGGTACTTGTTGTAAACATGACTGATTTCTACGCACACAGACTGTCACACATACACACACACACACACACACACATATACATGTACACACACACACACACACACACACACACACACACACACACACACACATACACAAAAACAAACACAATGTGGCGGTTAGCCTCCTCAAGCTAAACGCTAGCACAAATCAGTTCTAATCTGTCTAGTTCTGTCGCTGCAAGATGGCAAAATGATGTTGTCGAGAGATTATGTTGAGAGGATGTTTCACTGCTTGTACTTTAGCAGTATATGTTGTAAGTAAACAAAGGAATTGTTAAATGGTTATGTCTCCTCCCTCTACTGCACTGGGCTTAAATAGGTTTCTGCCCAGATAGCTTACGCATGCTCACACTCGCTTACGTGTCGGGCGTTAGGGTTGTCTAACGGTCGTCATCTGTCCTGATACGCGGCCCGTCTAGCATTGAGAATCACGACGCGGCTCCTTGTGCATCGGAGAACTCGCTTAGGCGCGTCATCTGGCTAGTTAGATTAATTGTGCGTACCTGTACGTACCGGGAGGTACTGGTCGTACAAAATGCATCAATACCCTTATGAATATTGCAGTAGCGACGTACCCACGTTTGTACGTCCGTCCGATGGAAAAGTACGAGTTGGAATTAGTAACGAGTACATGTACAATGTCTTGCATTGTACCGTTGCATGATTGTACTCGTCACACTCGTACCCTCCCCCTCTTGACAGATATGTGAGGCCGCCGCGAGGCAGACCTCCGTGGTTTGAGGTCCTTTGCTCAAGTAGTTACCGGGACTCGTGAATGCGCGCTGGGTAAGCGTGCATGAAGTCGATGTACGCCTGAGTCTTGGCAAACTTGTGCCATTGGGGCGTCTCCAAGAAATCTTGTAACGATGTTGTCCGGTGTACCTCATTCAACCGGTGCCAGACAGGTGGAATGTCGTCATAACTGAAGTGAGTCATGAGGAGCATATATTTGCCTCGTCGCCCAGGTAGCGACTTAATGCACACAACAGAGATGTGCGAGACGTCAAACTCCTCGTCGTCTCCTTCATGAATAGTCACCGGGACAACTGGTCGTAGCGGATCGGTAGAGCATGGTCGTAACTTCTTCGCATGGAACACATGATGTAAACGTACTGTCGGTGGAAGTTTCAACTTGTAACTGTGTTTCCCAATTTGCTCCTCCACGGTAAAAGGTCAAAGTTGTCTGTCTCTCAGTTTCCGATTCGGTTGTCCACGCAGAAAAAGGTTTGTTGTGACGACTGACACCTTGTCTCCTCTGGCGAAGTGCGGCGCTGTAGACGGTTCTGTGCGCGCATGCATCTCGTCCTTGTGTAGGTGTAACACAGAGCATGGAATGTACTTCTTGTAACAATCGTAACCGCTATGTTGCGTCTTGCGAAACTGGAATTGACGGTCGCATGCTAAACAACATATCAGGAGGCTCCTCAGAAGAGAATCCAAAATTAGCCTCGAACGGCGTGTGTTCGATTCCGAGTGCACGAGAGGCGTTGTACGCAAATTCATGTTGTGGTAGTAGTCTCGTCCAATCAGAGCCATCATAGCAACATAAGCAACGAAGAAGCTGCTGAAAGGTGATGTTCACGCGCTATGTTAGTCCGTCTGTCTTTGGATGTCGACTGGAAGACATGTTCAAGCGCGTTCCAAAGCGTCGCCAAAGTGTTTGCCAGAAGCCATTGACGAGTTTTGGGTCGCGATCACTGACCATCACACGGGGTAGTCCATGTAAACGGTAGACTCCCTGTAAAAACAAAGTTGCAGTTTCTTCGGCAGTAACAGTTTCAGTACACGGCAGAAAATGGGCCAATCGAGTTAGATAGTCTACTACAATCAGCACACCGTTAAAGCCATTGCTCCCATGTAAGTGTGTTAAGTAGTCAAGACCAACAGTATGCCACGGTCTGGGTGGAACAGGTAGTGGGTAAAGAGTCGCAACCATCTGCGGTCGAATCTTTGCTCGTCGACATACGACGCAGCGTTCACAAAAATCTTTCACATCTTGGCGAATTCGTTTCCACCAGAATCGGTCGAGTGCTTTAGCAAGAGTGCTAGCGACTAGCCGCCGACCAGCCCTGTGCCGGTCGACACTTCTCAGGGGGGGAAGCAAGACATGGAACAGGCCGGTGGCCGGTCGCAGGCGGAGGAGCGGCTATGTGAGGCGGCGGAGATCCTCTGGATCAGCCGCCGCCGGCAAGCCATGTACGGAGGGCTTTTTGGAAAATTAAAATAATGTCCGTACCCGGCGTCGAGCTAGTTGGGGAGCAGCACCAGGGTAGAGCGCTCACTAGCGAGCCGCCACGCCGACAGGATACATCTCCCGAGGGGGGAGGAGTAGGCTTGGGCGGCAAGGAGGCATGTCGCGAAGGACGGAGCGACAAGATCTGGCGACGACGACCCTCCGGGTCGGCGCCGCCGGAAAACCCGGCACGGAGGGTTTTGACTAGTTTCCGTGCACCCGCGGCCCGACGGATCCGGCTACGGCGACCTGACCCCCCCCCCCCCCCCCCTCCTCGATACCCACTACCGGATAGACGAGACCCTTGCGGGGGGGCCCGGGTGAGCGCGGAGGCCCATGTTTCAACAAAGTCTGCTAGGTGGACGCGCATCAGAGGGGGGGAGGGTACGGACGCATGCCGGACTACCTGACAGGTACCCGGGTACCAGACAGAGAAAAAACCGGGGAAATGAGCGGGGAAAATTCAGGTGCGGAGGCAGGAGCGCCCATTTTTTCTATGTCTATGTGTCTCGGTCCCCCCCACCTGCCCTGGAGGTGACGGGGGACCTCGACAAGGAGGACCGACGCGTCGGCGGATGCGGCGGCGACCTTGGCGGGGCTTACGGGATGGGGCGGCGGGATCGACGAGCGACCGCGCGAGGAGGGGTTTTTTGCCAGCCTTTCCCCTCCTATCTTCGGCAAGACCGAAGTCATGCTGGAGCTAGATTAGGCTGGCACGTCGTCCCTCCCGAACGCCGACCGGCCTTGGCCGGTCGGCACCCCGGTTCGGTGGGAGCGGGCCGAGCATCGTGAAGGTCGAGCAGCAGTTTAGTTTTGCATTTCTCGACAAGTGGATTTATTTTCAGATCTGTTTTTCTTGATTACAAAATTATTACGCTGTTACTGCTTAGGCGGGGGGACTGTGGCAATTACTGCGGTTGCTTACAGTGTTTAACTCCCGAGGAACGTCGACACACATTGCAGCTAGGTGTGTCGATAAGTGTACCTGGTCGAAGAGACCCGGGCCCAACTTGCTAATAAGTCATGTATGGCGAAGTAGAGTGGCCCGAGAGACACCAGTCGGTCCAGTTTGCCGGCACATGTTGTGAACAATTTCAATTTCAATTTCAATTGCTAGCGACTCCTCTGTGACCAGTTGACGAACTTTCGTGCAGCTCTGTGATCAATCTCAGTCGGAGCTCAGAGTTTTGTGGAATAAAGAGACGATCGTGGCGCCAAAAATATCCAGCTCTTGCTTCTATCCGGCTGTCTTTCGTCCACTCACCCTCGTCCCCATAAAACGAGTCTTGGGAGTACCCCCCGCAAATGAGATCAGCGAACTCGGAGCTCAACTGCAACGCGTCAACAGTCAGTAAATCTAATTGTGCGTCTTCAAACAACAGCTGGGACTTCCGTCGTAATTATCGAATTGACCGAACCTTGCCATTCCAAAAATATGGAACTGTGGCCTGAGTTACGAAGTTTGGACGCCGGCTTAACGGGTCAGCTTCGTTCAGAGCTCCCTTGCGATATGCAAGTGTCATCGAGCTCACAAACGGTTGCAAATCCCGCAGGTATCTTGCTTGCCGCTTGTTCAGCCTGTTGATCGGTTGCATGAGCAGATGTCGCAGTGTGTCGTGGTCTGTTACGACAAGGAACTTAGAGCATCCTTCAAGGTAGCACCTCCAATGCTTGACAGCCTCGCATACCGCCAAAGCTTTTTAAGTCGTACGCAGAGTAAGTGTTACCACGGTCAGCTGGATTCAGCTTACGCGCCCAGTAAGAGACTGGTTGAAGACCTCCTCCTTGGTCTTGCAACATGACTGCTGCAATCCCCTCTGTTGAAGCATTTGTAGCCACGGTGAACTTCGCGTCCGAGCTGACCTCCGGAAGGATCAGGCATGGCGCGGAAATGAGCCGTAACTTGAGAGTCTCGAAGGCTTCCAAACAGGCATGCGTCAGCGTAACTTTCTGTGGCCGGGACTTCTGCAGTAAGTCCGTCAATGGAGCCGTAAGGTCGCTGAAATGATGAATAAATCTGGCATAGAAATTGCAAAACTGCACAAAACTGCGAGCCTCCTTCTGCGTCGTGGGCACTGGCTAGTGTGCAACTGCCTCGATTTTCTTTGTGGAAACCGAAATTTTACCAGCTGACACAGTATAGCCCATATACTCCATCTCTTGAAGGCCGAAGAAGCATTTTTTAAGGCGTAACTTCAAGCCTTCCTCCTTAAATCGCTGTAAAACGAGAGGTAGGTGTTCCATGTGTTCCTTTAGAGTTCGATTGTAGATACAAACGTCCTCGAGGTAGACAGTAACGAACTTACGTAAAAAGTCGCGATGTGTGTCATTCATCATCCGCTGAAATGTAGCTGGCGCATTGCACAATCTAGACGGCATGGTGACCCATTCCATTAAGCCATCAGGGGTTTGAAACGCCGTCTTGTGGATGTCCTTGTCACGCACCCGAACTTGCGAGAAGCCGGAGGCGAGGTCGATGTGGGTGTAAAAGTTCGCGTCCTTAAGCTCGTCAAGCGTGTCGTCCACACGCGAAAGCGGGTAAGCATCTTTACGCGTAACCTCGTTAAGGCCACGGTAGTCAATGCACAGACGTAGTGAGCCATCAGCTTTACGCACAAAAAGAATTGGAGAGCCGAACTCACTATAGCTAGGACGGATCAGACCAGCCTCCACGGCGTCTTTGAGGTGTCGGTTTAGCTCAATGCGCTCTGCAGGTGACAATCTGTTCAGCTGTTGACGTCGCATCGGGCCAGTTGTTTCAATGGGATGATCCCACTGTCGGCTTACAAGCGGAGAGTTGACAGGTTGCAATAACTCCGGGAAGTCATCGTAGAGTAATGACCGGAAGTTGTCACGTTGTTCTGCTGTTAGCTCACTAGTGTGAAAGTCAGTTGGGTCGTTAGCGGCTGGCGTAAGTTTAATGACGCAAAATTCAGCATTACGTCCCATGCTGCGGCGCGTCTTGCGCATGAGTTTATGAACTTTAGTAGATGACATCCGTAGACATTCAAGGCGTCGTTCCTCGAGCGTAGTCTCCAGTGTTGTGCCGTCCATTAGAGTAAAAACCCTGGTTGAACCAAATTGTAAAGAGGCATGTTCGTCATCAAGCCATGGTAAACCCATGATTAAATCAGCAGCACGTAAATCACGAAAGACGTAAAAAGTCCGCTGAAATTCGTGTCGAGCCAGCTCAAACGTAACATCGCAGACTGTCGAAGAAGTCACTCGTTGTCCGTTGGCAAGTCGAACAAGTGTCTTGGTCACAGACTTTCGAGCCTGTAAAGCAAAGCGTCGTACGAAGTCCTCAGATATGAGGTCAAGAGTCGCAGCGCAGTGGACCAAGCATGTAATCTGGTGTCCGCCTTCGGGAGTTTTCACTGTCAGCTCGGTGCGAATCAACGGTCGAGCTTCCGTGAGGTCAGTCAGTAAGGCTGTAGATGGCGGAGAAACTGTTGCAGCGTAGCGATGGACTCTTCCGCGTCGACATGAGGTACGGGTACCGAGATGGGTCGGTAAGATTCAGTAGATGAAGTCTGGTCGTAAAATGCACAATCAGCGTCGATTAACCACAGCTTGACAGGCCAAAAAGCTGGAGCAACCACTTCCTGTTGCGCTAGACTCTCCAGTGACAGGCGAGTGAAAAGCTGTGTCCGCGCTGGGAATTCTTGGTAGAGTTTCCAGTGCTTAGTGAGTTGAGCGAATTTTGCCCATTTCGGCAGCACAAAAACAGCCATCTGTCAGAAATGTTGTGCTATCCGTTCAACCAACTCCCAGGGTGGATTAATGAACACCCGTTCTCTTGACAAGTCCCTCTCAAGAATCGAGTCACTCGGCGAACAGTGAGGTAAGTCACCGTGCGAGTTTAAACCCTCATCATCAGCACATCCCTCCAGTGTGAAGTTGAATCGTGCATGCAGAGGTTCAAAAACAAAGTCAACCAGTTTCCAATCAATCGAACGTCTTGTTACAGGTTTACGACTTTGTCTCTGCTTTGTCTGACGACGACGACCCGCGATTAAAATTGCAGGTGTCGCGACTATAGTTGATGGAGATGTCGAAGGGAAATCGACGACCTATGTTGCTAAAGTGTCTCAGGACGAACAATAGATGTAGCCGGCTGCTCCGGTTCGCTATTAGAGCTGCCTTGCCACCATCATTGCTTCTTGGACTGCGGCACTTCCATAGGTGCCTTGCCCTTTAGCTCAGGGCACTGAAACAGTCGGTGTCCTTTCTTGTGGCACTTGAAACAGAGTCCCTCCTCCATGTGCCTTTTGCACTCCTCAGCTGTCATTGCATTCGCGATTGCGCTGAAATCAATTCGGCCAGTGTTTGAAGATGGTTGATCACGACCTCCACCAGAATTGCCTCCACGTCCACGGCCTCGACCACGGCCACCACCATTGCGCTTCCAGATCTTAGAGGCTCCGACGAGTGGGTCATCAGAGTTGCGCTTCCGAGTGGGTTGTCCGCCTCCATGTTTTATAGATGGGCATGCTCAAGACCGCATGCTACCGAGTTCCGGTGATTATGTGACGACGTCATTCAGGAAATTTTGCAGCTCCGCCAGAGTAATGTTGTAACCTTTCTGAGACCGGTGTGACTTAGCTTGAGTCTTGAGTGTAAAGTTCGCCAGTCCATTGATAAAGCGCGCGCATTGCACATCGGCTGTAAGATTCTGACGTGACCGACGTAAAAAGTCGTTGAACTGCTTGGTGTTGAGAGCGTAACTCATGTTGCCTTGCGTAAGGTTGAGCAGAGCGTTAATCGCATCATCTTGGATGTTCGGGAGAAACGTAGTCTTCCGCAGCTCCGCGACAAGCAGGTCAAACGTAGACGGGATAGCAGCTTGAACTTTCCGATTCAGCCACCAACCATTCAGATGTCGAGAGAACAGTGAAGTAGCCCAGATAACTGAGTCGTACGAATCAGCCGTAATTCCAAGCAAGAGAAAGCGCCGAGCTTGCGCCTCAAGCCAATCCTCCAAGTTACGGGCAATGTCACATGACTGAAACGGGGAGTTAATCGCAGACTTGCGTTGAGTCTCCGTAAGGGTCACAGGTAAACCAGCCACGTTACGCGTAGGCATAGGAGTTCCCACACGTAAATCAGCCGGTGTTTCACCACACAACTGACTAATATAACCACGAATGAGCACCCATACACGACAAGAATCGACCGATGAGAACCGGGGGTACATGAAGAACTGCCTCGGAATAGTCGTGTCGTCATGAAACAGTGCCTGAGACGAATAGACTACACGACGAAAAGTCTCCCATTGAGTTGCGTACCCGAAGTGAAGTAACTCGCTCTTATGCTTCATAGAAGGAAGTAACCCCGTCTTGGCGGGCGTAAGATTCAGACCACCAATATCAAGTGTTTCCGGGACGACGTAAGAACCATCCGGATTAATCGTCGACTGAGATGTAACAGCCTGCTCGAGCTGAGCAGGAGTACGTAAGTGGGTCGTAACGAAAGGAACATGAACATAAGCCGAGTATACGTAAACGAGTTATTGTCCGTCATGTAACGCGACTCGAATAGGTGCGTCACTCAACAACATCAAGTCATCCGGATCAAGATAAGGCCGGTTTCCTCATGTAACTCTCGAACGGCAGCATCGACATGCTCTTCGTTAGCTGTGACTGAGCCAGCCGGGAACCAAGTTTTACCGGTACGAGGCTCGCGTTATAACACTAGCTTAACGTTAGGCAATTTAGTCCCTCCAACGTGAAGTACGACCACCACGTAACGTCCAGGTCTAGCAGAAGCCATTTCGAGTCAAGCAAGCAACGTCGAGCGAATCAAAAGGTAGCGAAAACGTGCGTCGACCAAAGAGCTCCGAAACCAGTGTTGCGGTTAGCCTCCTCAAGCTAAACGCTAGCATAAATCAATTCTAATCTGTCTAGTTCTGTCGTTGCAAGATGGCAAAATGATGTTGTCGAGAGATGATGTTGAGAGGATGTTTCACTGCTTGTACTTTAGCAGTATATGTTGTAAGTGAACAAAGGAATTGTTAAATGGTTATGTCACCTCCCTCTACTGCAATGGGCTTAAATAGGTTTCTGCCCAGATAGCTTACGCCCGCTTGCGTCGCTTACGTGTCAGGCATTAGGGCTTTCCAACCGTCGTCATCTGTCCAGATACGCGGCTCGTCTAGCATTGAGAATCACGACGCGGCTCCTTGTGCATCGGAGAACTCGCTTAGCCGCGTCATCTGGCTAGTTAGATTAACTGTGCGTACCTGTACGTACCGGGAGGTACTGGTCGTACAGTATGCATCAGTACCCTTATGAATATTGCAGTAGCGACGTACCCACGTTTGTACGTCCGTCCGATGGAAAAGTACGAGTTGGAATTAGTAACGAGTACATGTACAATGTTTTGCATTGTACCGTTGCAGGATTGTACTCGTCACACACACACACACACACACACACACACACACTCTCTCTCTCTCTCTCTCTTTCTCTCTCTCTCATGCACACACACACACACACAAACACACACACAAACTGCACACACAAACACATACACGCAAACACATTGCCGCACACACACACACACACATACACACACACAAACAAACATACACACACATGCACACACACACATGCAAACACACACACACACACACACACACACACACACACATACACACACAAAGTTAGAAATCGGTATACAATTGCTAATCCTCGTAATCCATGTAACTACTCAAACGCAGATAGGGCACTCCAAAACAACCATCGTACCATACTACCATCATCCAAGCCTTGGTGCCTATATTTTTCTATGTCGCTGTTTTTCAGTTAGCTCTCATCACCGCCGCCCTCTAAGGCTAGGGATCACCCATCGATGCATCGTCAATAGTAGCATCATCACCCACTAATGGTGCCATATCGATGTGATAGGTTGCGTGATCGACATCGACATGATGCTAGTATCAATGTCATCAATTATCAACTGAATAATTTATATCAAATATCAACAAAATATCAACAACATCAACATCGACAATCAAAGATAGAAATACTATCAACATCGACGTTTCAAGATATCATTACCATTAACATCGACCAAATTCACTTGATCCCTAGCCTTACCGCCCTCCACCTATGCATGGACTGGATCCGGATCCTAAGGAGCCGCGAATTCACGAGACTACTCGGGTTCGGACTTGGTCTCGTGGGTCCGGACCCTAGAATCACAGGTAATCGCGGGGTCCGGACCCTAGAATCACAGGTAATCGCGGGGTCCGAACCCTAGGTTCAGTAGGTAATCGCGGGGTCCGAACCCTAGAATCACAGGTAATCGCGGGATCTGAACCCTAGGTTCAATAGGTAATCGTTGGTTCCGGTACCAGTTATTGTAAGTAATCGTTGGCTCCGGTACCAGTTATTGTAAGTAATCGTTGGATCCGGTATTCATCGTACTTTAATGGATCCGCGGTAATCGCGAGTACCTCATCCTCGCAAAACGATGTGGAATCGTGATACCCAATCAGTACTCACGATTCCGAGTATCTCACGATTCTGTGGTTGCCCGAAGTGACACGCTGTTTTTTTGGGAGGTATTTGGCAATGCAAATCTGCTAAGGTGTATGTCTAGGATTGGTTCAATAGCCATGATTGTTGCCATTCCGCAGCCTTGAATCGATTGTAGCCCACCCAAGGGCCAGTTAAACGGTGCGTACGCGCTTGAAATCCACCATAATCTGCCCGTCCACATCCAATCCTTTCATAGTTAGCAACAATGGCGGGGCAAGCGGGAAGTAGTAGACCGTCTAGATCAGGGAAGAGCTTGTCATCGACGGCTATCCAACGTGCATAAGAGGAGCTTGTTTGGAATTCAGATAGGGTGTTTAGGACACCTCAGTAAAAAACAGGTGCAGATTAAGGGTCCGAATCGAAATTGAGAGCATAAAGATCGAGAATCATGATTAATTCAAATTTAAAGATCGAGAATCGTGATTAATTCAAACTTAAAGATCGAGAATCTTGATCAATTCAGTGAATAAAGATCGAAAATCGATATATTGTATCAAAAATCGCATCACTAGATCTGATTTTCATCCACGTAAAGATTGATGCACCTGATAAGTCATGCCCTAATTATCAATGCATCTCATAATTCAACCTCTAAAATATCAATGCATCTGATAAATCGCGGCACTAAAGATCAATGCATCTGATAATTCAGGCGCTCAAGATCGAAATCTTATAAATCGAAAATGAGTACTAGATTGAAAAAACTCATAAAAAAGTTATGTGCATCTGATAAGTCAACCTTTGTTTCATTGCAGGGCTGTCCAACTCAAAACAAAGATCATGCTGTCGTGAATGGGGACGAGGGCACAATGTAATTGCTCTTCAAGGTTGAGACCCTTGTGCACGTTAGGTCAAGAATACGTTGGGTGACATGTCGTATTGTTCAAGAATCAAGAACACGTAAATTACATTCTATCCCCATACAGCCCAACAAAAACACGTGCTGCAAACCCCTCACCCAGCACAGTACATTCATCGTGGGTTTTACCCTGCCCACTACAGGTTATCGTGTCTGGGATCATTGGGGTTATAGGAAGTATATAGTCGCTCAAATTAGAGGACTAACAATGAGTTGCGATTGCCATTTCCCGTTGTGGTGCCAAGGATGCGTTGCCATGTTTCTGCCAGTCCGGACCAATGCTGCGAATAGCTAGGCTACGGGGGTGCCAAGAAGTGTCCTAGAGTAAAGTGATGCCATGTAGGTATCCCAAATTCGCTCGTTGCCAGACAAGTATCCCAAGAGATGAGCGCTGATAGTAGCCCAAGAGATGAGCGCTGAAGAGATGAGCGCTGATAGGACCCTTTTGGGGTCTACGAACTTGCAGTTCACGCAGACAAGACACTCTCACACAAACGCGCGCACACACACAAACACACACACACACACACACACACACACACACACACACACACACACACACACACAAACACACACACACACACACACACACACACACACACACACACACACACATGATGTAATGCACACAACTCGCTTAACAGAACAAGAAAGAATGCATGCAGTGAAGGGTCAAAATGTAACAAAACAGTGGTAAAGATGCATGATAAATAAAAGTTATAGACAAAACACACGCGCACACACACACACACACACACACACACACATAGGATGTGAGGCACACAACTCACGTAACAGAACATGAAAGAATGCATGCAGTGAAGGGTCGACTCAATGATGAAGTGTTGATCATTAAAGAAGCGAAAAATGGCGCACACGTTCACGACATGCATGGGAGCTAACAAATGGCACGTGATTACCATCTCATCGTTGCTCATTTGGTGGACTTCAAAAAATGTTCCGTCGTCGTTGGCAAGCCCCGTGAACTATGCAACTATTGCGCCACAAGGCCAAGAGCCATCCCTAACACAACATACATTGAAAAGTCACAGCAGGCACGGTCAGAATAATGAGGGGTGCATTCCACACACACAGCACGGTTGAGAATATACATTAAAAGTAAGACTTGCGAAGCACACACACACACACACACACAGCCACACACACACACACAGCCACACACACAGCCACACACACACACACACACACACACACACAGCCACACACACACACACACACACACACACACACACACACACACATACACACACTCTAACGCGCGCGAATTTGCAGGATTTCGGCATAGCTGGGCACGACTGCGTAGAAAGTAAAGGAGCACAGTGGCACTAAAATAAAGCATATGGGACTCACCTCGAGACCGTCCTTGACGCAGACAAAAAAATCAGTAGTCGCTGCCTTCACTTGCAGCGAAGCTGGTCGAGAGTCTCCACAATTTCCATATCACTACCGACGTCTAATAGTCCTTTGTGTTTGCATCGGCGTAGACGAGCCCTTGCTAAAACGAATGGTGTCGTCTGTTGCACAATTTATTAACCGCAGACTCGCACTACGCACCTTTACGAGTCGTGGAGCTTCCGACGGTGAATGCGAACTAGCGCAAGCGTCGACGCAGTCTTCGACGTAGTCTTCATCGCCTTCGACGCCGCGTCGAGCAGATGCGAGGCCATCCCAACGCAACTTGCAGAAGTCGCGCCCCACTAGAGATTTTCAGCGACGATATCGTCGCGTCCAACTCCTCAAAGTTGATAATGATGCGAGTTGGACAGTTATCCACGGTTGGTCACCGCGCATCGGGGTGAAAAGTGCTACTGACGGACGTGGCTGCCGCGCGCTATTCAAGGTGACTACAGACGTGTAGTCGCTTGGTAGACTGACGTTTCGTCCCCATATTGTCGCTTTTTCTTAATCCATACGTAACGTTATATATTCTCATGTATTTCGTGCTGTTTCTGAATAGGCTACGAAGAAGGGGAATAACAATAAACGTTTGATATACTGTACTTTTCAACGCAATTCAAAAGTACATGTACGGATAGATGATGGCATAGGTTCATCGCATCCGTTGATCAAAATCTTCGTAGCCAATGATCCCTTTCTGGACCGTCATCGGTGCCGATATCACCACGTTTCGTCACCACGTTTCGTGCAAGCATGGCAATAACGAGACAATGATCCCTTTCGCGACGCATACGAGTTGCTGATTGCTCAATCCATGAACCCTTTTTCGTCTTATGTTGGCCGTTGATATATCAAGGAACCAACGGTGGCCATAGATGCATTTTATTCTGAGTGTAGTACTGATAATGCAATTGTGCTTGAGCGCCTTCTCCTTATTTCCATTTAGATTACATAAAAACATTTGTTTTTTGTGTAAAGTATCAATTCTCACTCTTATGCTATCTTTTTTATATGGTTATTAATGAAGATATAAATCTAATAATTATTATTCGAATTAAGCTCGCGCGCGGGATACAAGAATGAATCAAGTAGAAAAGATAAATAAATATCGACGCATCTGATAAATCCCGGCCAAAAGTATCGGTGCATCTGATAAATCGCTGCACTAAAGATCGTTGCATCTGATAAATCGCTGCACTAAAGATCGGTGCATCTGATAAATCGCCGCCTAAAGATCTAAGCATCTCATAAATCGCGGTACTAAAGATTGGTGCATCTGATAAGTCAAGCCTTAAAATATCGACGCATCTGATAAGTCAAGCCTTTAAATATCGATGCATTTGATAAGTCAAGCTTTAAAGATCAATGCATCTGATAAATGGAGGGCTTAAAGATCCATAATTGATTAATTGCAAAAAACGCCGATGCATCGATTACTGATCATTAATCGATCTTCGATTCGGAGCCTTAGTGCAGATCCGTATAGTAATAAAGGGCAGTATGTAGTTAAGAAAATTGTTAGCCAAGGAAAAAGGTGTGGAATGTTGACGTATAAAGTTATGTGGGAAGGACTGCCGGAGGAAGCCGCCACTTCAGAAACCGAGGTCAACGTAAGGCGTCAAGCCAATTGGTCCACCATGCTGGAAGATTTTCACAACGAGCAAGAGAAAGTTGAAGAAGTAAGCAAGAGTTCCCCCCCCCCTCTGCTCTGCCCTCACCCCCGAGTTAGCTGCGTTGTGATGTTCGGTAGCGCCGCATGGCGCCCCAGCCCCGCCTCCGCCCGCACATTTATGTCTGTTTATTTGCACTATCGAAGCCATATTGCGTTGTAGTTGAGCTTATCGACACTTTGTTATCGTTGTTCTGTGATGCTTTTCTGTTCTTTGCTTTCCCACGTAAAAGGTCACTTTATCGTTAAGCATATTGTTGCACTGTGCGGGTCGGTAGCGCCGCATGGCGCCCACTCCCCGCCTCCGCCCGCACTTTTATGTCTGTTTATGTGCTCTATCGAAGCCATAGTAGTAGCGTTGCAATTGAGCTAGTCGACACTATGTTATCGTTGTTCTGTGATGCTTTTCTGTTCTTTGCTTTCCCACATAAAAGGTTACTTTGTCGTTAAGCATATTGTTGCACTGTGCTGTTCGGTAGCGCTGCATGGCGCCCACTCCCCGCCTCCGCCCGCACTTTTACGTCTCTGTTTATGTGCTCTATCGAAGCCATAGTAATAGCGTTGCAATTGAGCTTGTCGACACTTTGTTATCGTTGTTCTGTGATGCTTTTCTGTTCTTTGCTTTCCCACATAAAAAGGTTACTTTATCGTTAAGCATATTGTTGCACTGTGCTGTTATGTAGCGCCGCATGGCGCCCACTCCCCGCCTCCGCCCGCACATTTACGTCTCTGTTTATGTGCTTTGTCGAAGCCATAGTAATAGCGTTGCAGTTGAGCTTGTCGACACTTTGTTATCGTTGTTCTGTGATGCTTTTATGTTCTTTGCTTTCCCACATAAAAGGTTACTTTGTCGTTAAGCATATTGTTGCACTATGTTGTTCGGTAGCGCCGCATGGCGCCCACTCCCCGCCCCCGCCCGCACATTTACGTCTCTGTTTATGTGCTCTATCGAAGCCATAGTAGTAGCGTTGCAGTTGGGCTTGTCGACACTATGTTATCGTTGTTCTGTGATGCTTTTCTGTTCTTTGTGTTCTTTTCTGTTCTTTCGCTACAATTTCATGTTTCCATTACTAACTTTTGATGGGTGCATTGTGTTTCACGAAATCGAGAGGCGAATCGGATAAGCAGGAAGAGGAAGAACCGGCTGCAAGCTAAAGCCACTGTAACATCAAACGAGGTTGAAGAAGGCATCGAAGAAGATAACGAAGGCGATGAAGAGGTCATCGTGGATGACGACTTGGCGCCGCCGAAGAAGAAGATCTACAATGCTCAATGCTGGAATCATTTCCAGAAGCCCAAAAAGTTCCCCAATGGTGTCAAGTATGTCGTATGTAAGTTGTGTCCAAAGGAACTCAAGCTCAAGTACAGCGGAGGGACCTCAAATCGTATCAAGCACCTCAGATGTCGGCATAAAGGTGAGTACAGACAGGACTTGGCTACTGGTGAAAACATTCAAGTTGGGGATGTCTATGTCCCCACCGTGATCAAGGCAGAGGTAAGTCATGTCCCACTGTGATTGTATAGTAGCATGTTATTGACTTAATGATAGCATGTTATTGACCTTTCATTCGTTGTTGACTCTATTCGTAGATTTCTGCGAAAAGGAAACAGTACCTTGACGAGTTGATAACAATTTGGGTGGTCAAGCGATGTCGGCCATTCGGGATCATGGAGTCGGACACAGAGCTCAAGGATGTGGTGTCTGCTATTTTGGGAGGCGCATATAGCGGTCCATGTCGTGAGACGGTAATGCGTTGCATGGCGTCCTTGGCTCAAAAGGTAATTACTGTTGGTTTTTGAATGTATGACTGCGTGTTGCCTTTAAAAATAACTAAGGTAATTAATTTTGCTTGTTTCAGTCACTTGTTGAAACATGAGTCATGATGAACGGGTTGTTTCAAGACGGATTGAAGCCGTGCATATCTGGAGATATTTGGGGGGAGAATTCTGTTTCATTGTTGGCGGTAATGGTGCATTGGATCGACGGATCGTGGCAACTTATGAAGCGCTTGGTTATTTGCGAGCCCTACGGAAAGGTTTCCCACACAGGTGAGAATATTTTGCGAACGACAAAGCGCAGACTTGCTGGAGTGAATGTGGGAGAGCTTGTCGAAGTAGACGACTTGGAAGGCGTCGAAGCTGTGGACACTGTGTATGAATCAATATTCAGTAAGGTAAGAGTTAGTTTAGATTTTGGCTTTTTGTTTTTGCTTGTTATGTATGTCTCTGAATGAAGATGGTTTGACGGTTGCCTAGGTGTGCGACAATGGAGCAAACATGAAGAAAGGATGGGGTGCATTGGATGGACATACCTGTGTTACTCATGGCATTCAGTTGTGTGTCAACAAGTTCGTGGAGGAGCCGCACATCAAGGATTGTTCCCGAGCAATGCAAGGTCAGAGTGCCCACTTTTCTAGGAGCACTTTGGGCGCTGCCAAGCTGTCGGAGATTCAAACTCGGATGGGTCTTCCCACAAGTAAGCCAAGTACCAAGTCAGCCACTCGTTGGTTAGGCTTGTTTCCTCAGGCTGTGTGGTTTGTGCAGAACGCTGAAGCAATTACCGAGTATATGTTACAAGTAAGTACTGTCTTGCGGTGTTTTCATTGCATTATTGTTAAGTTGCATTACTGTTCATTTACTGGGATATTAATTATATACTAGGTACCCAATGGTTGCGTTGCCAATGACGATGGGAAGGTGTATTCGGACTTCGCCATCAACACTGAAGATTGGGAGACTATTCGAGAGCTAGCTGCGATCCTGTGGCCAGTGGCTCAAGTTGTGAATTTGCTGCAGGGTGACTATGTTACCATATCACTTGTTTAACCTATGTTAGGCACTTTGTTAGAGCAGCTGTCGTTACACATGCCCGTTTCATTGCAAGATGAGCGGAGGGATGTGGACTTGTACACCATCGAAGCGGAGGACATGGAGCCTCATATGGCGGAGGCAAGGGAGAGTCTGCGGGCCGGAATCATTGAGCGTTTTTTCACAAACATAAGGGAGAACGATTACATCAAGATAGGGATTGCGACATTGCTGGACATTCGGTGAGTACCTTGTAATGGTTGTGTGTGCATGTGTTTAAATTTTGCACATTTGTTTCTATTATATACCTGATAAATATATTAAATGTTGATAAATAGATGTGATTCTATCTGACCGTCCTTGTGTGTGTGTGTTTGCGTGTATATGCTTATGCATATTTGTATGAGTGCTTGCATGTGTGTGTGCGTGCTTGTATGCGCATGTACTTCTGCATGTGTTTTTGTGTGTGTGTGTGTGTGTGTGTGTGTGTTATGCATGTGTGTGTGTCTTATGGATGTGTTTGTGTTTATTTGCTTGTGTGTGTGTAGGCTTGTATGTGCATCTGCTTCTGAATGTGTGTGTATGTGTGTGTGGTGTTCGTTTGTGTACCTACTTTGTATGCTCTCTACGTGTTCATGTGTGTGTGTGTGTGTGTGTGTGTGTATGCAAATTTACTTGTGCATTTGCTATGTAAACTGAAAATGTGAATTGTGCAGGTTTAAGAATCTGGACTTCAATGGCATTCGTCCCGACTTTGCGCCTACAAGTTTGGCGGCTGCACGAAGAGAATTTGGAGAGCAGTGGCGCACAGAGCCGGAAGAGAGCGAGGCAGAAGGCGGTGCTTATCCAAGCATGAATGCTGCAGAGCTTGGCAAGCAATTGATGTCGTCGAAGAGTAAGTCTTTCACTGCATTCCTTTCCGGGGATTTGACTGGGCGTGTGACGCCCTCTATAGCCAAGCACGTGGAAAAGGATGACTTAGAGCGTTACCTTGAGCTGCCCCAAGAAACGGACAAGGACATTTGTGTATTGACATGGTGGAAAACACATGCAGCTATGTACCCCGACTTGGCTTTAATGGCGCGGCAGTACTTATCTATGCCTGCTACCTCTGCTGCATGCGAGCGTTTGTTCAACAAAGCGGGGCGAATGCATGACGTGTTCAAGAAGAACACCAAGGAAGATAGCCTAGAGGATGCCTTGTTAGTCTCATGTAATTGTTGAATTATGTATGCGCGAGGAATATGGTTGTCACAAGTCTACATAAACTGTAAGAGATGGTTGTCTTAAACCTGTTTTCATCCATATTTTGTGCATTTAATGTTCATTTGGTGGACTCGCACTGGCCATGCGATATACCATTTGGCATTACTTGTCACATCATATGTGAAAAATGGTACTGCATCGGAATCTGTTTCCCTGTGATGGCAAGTGTCTTTTTTGAGCCGGAGGGCTATAAACTCACATACGTTGCTTGTGGCACTTGCCGGAGGGACCAAAAGCTTTGCTAAATTGTATGGGATAGACTGTAAAGTACTAAATATGTTTGCAGCGGGCAGAAAGTATGGGAAGTGAATTGTACGTATCTACTGTATGGGATCCCAGCATAAGCAGGCGCATAGAACTAGTAGAGATGTAAAAATTCAATTTGCAGTACAAACTTCCCCCAAAATGCGCAATTTGTATCAATTTGCATGAGTACTTCGAGTACTTGTTGGAATCGCGAACCCAACGAATCCAACGGAACCAAAAAAATTAGAAGTACTCATGTACTCGGTTCCGGAATCAAAAACACAGGTACTCGCTGGATCCGGACCCTAGAATCACATGTAATCGCGGGATCCGGACCCTAGAATCACAGGTAATCGCGGGGTCCGAACCCTAGGTTCAGTAGGAAATCGCGGGGTCCGAACCCTAGAGTCACAGGTATTCGCGGGGTCCGAACCCTAGAATCACAGGTAATCGCGGGATCCGGATCCCTTTTTTAGAGGTACTCACTAGTTCCGGATCCAAAAAAATCAAGTACTCATGGATCCGAACCCAACAAAAAAATGGCGGATCCGGTCCCTGCACCTATGGGATGAAGGAATACATAGGCACGTAAGCAAGATGTGGGCGTTAGCGGCATGAAAGTGCATCTACGTAAATTTCGCGCAATTTATTATTAGCCGGCAATACCTTCCACCGATAGTCCGGGATGGGGCCTCTTCACATTTAGTACGCGGCTACACAACCCTAATCACCGGTCCCCATCCACACCCCCCCCCGCAACTATAAAACCTTTCACCACCCCAATCCGCGCACATGCTATACCTATTGAATAATGTGAGAATGGCAAGGTTACAAGAACATAATGTTAGGATTATTATTAGTTGAAATGATACTATAAAACAAAATGAACACATTATTAGACTTGTTACGCAAATGCGTTTGTATCAAATCGTAATTTAGTGGGGAATACATACTTATAACGCTATAATAAATGTCGCGGTGCGCCAATAGGATTGCGACTTATTAAAGATGGCTTATTAGGTCATTGGTATGACCTCTTGATCCCAATTCAGCGTTAGCCACGGGCTGTCTATGTAATGGCACGGCGAAGTGTTCTTCCTTCAAATCCTTTGAAAGGAACACGACTTGTTTTGCGTTCCACTGTACCCGTAAGCAGCCGGTCTTCGACAATTACGCGTGCGATATAGATGTATATGTGGTTCGAAGGACCATGCGCATGCGACAATACCACAATATCCTCCTCATCATGATAGCCCCCCCCTCCCATACAGAAACACACAGAATAAAAATGAAAATAATTCTCTGTTGCACATAGACTTAGTTGTGACGAGTACAGTCATGCAACAGTACATTGCATGACATTGTACAAGTACTCGTTACGGATACCAATTCGTGCTTTTCCACAGGATGGACGTATACTCGTGGGTACGTCGCTACTGCAATATTGTAATGGTGCTGATGCTACAGTACGACCAGTACCTCCCGGTACGTACATATATGCATAATTAATCTAACCAGCTAGATGACGCGCCAGAACGACCTCTTCGATGCAGAATGAGCCGCGTCGTGAAACCCAATGCTAGGCAGGCCGCGTCTCGAGGATAGATGACGACGGTTAGACAGTTCCAACGCCTGACACGTAAGCGTAGCTTGCATGCGTTAGCAATCTGGGCAGAAACCTATTTAAGCCCAGTGCAGTAGAGGGAGGTGACAGAACCTTTTAACAATTCCTTTGTTCACTTACAACATCTACTGCCTAAGTACAGCGGTGAAACATCTTTCACCATTGCCTCTCGACAACATCATTTTGCCATCTTGCAACGACAGAACTAGACAGACTAGAACAGATTTGTGTTAGCGTTTAGCTTTCAGAGGCTAACCGCCACACTGGTTTCGGAGCTCTCTGGTCGACGCACGCTTTTGTTGTTCATTGATTCGCTCGACGTTGCTTGATTGTGTTGAGATGGCTTCTCTAGGACCTGGACATTACGTGGTGTTGGTAATTCACGTTGGAGGAACCAAATCGTCGGACTTGAAGCTGGTATTACAACGCGAGCCTCGTTCTGGTAAAACTTGGTTCCCAGCTGGCTCTGTCTTACCTAACGAAGAGCATGTCGACGCTGCTGTTCGTGAGTTACACGAGGAGACCGGTCTTATTCTGACGCCGGAAGATTTAACGCTGTTGAGTGGTGAAGTTGTTATCGTTACGCTACCTCAAGGACGACAGCTTGTCTACGTGTACTCAGCTTCTATTCTTGTCATGTTTGCTACGAACAACTTACGCACACCTGCTGAGGTCGAGCAGGCTGTTTTGGCACAATCGACAGTTAATCCGGATGGTACTTACGTCGTCCCGGAAACAATCAACATTGACGGTCTGACCCTTACGCCCGCTCAAAAGGGGTTACTTCGTGCTGAGAAGCACAAGAGTGAGTTACTTCACTTTGGCTACGTGACTTAATGGGAACTCTTTTTCCGAGCGGTGCGTCAACACGTTCCAGTCCTACAAGACGACACGTCTATTCCGAGACTGTTCTTCATGCACTCTCGGTTTACGACGGTCGACTATGGTCCTGTCTGGCTGCTGATTCGGGGACATATCAACCGATTGACTAGTTAAGGGCCTACAGATTTACGAGTGGGAATGCCAATGCCTACCCACAATTTGGCTGGACTACCTGTCACCCTCACGGAGACTCAGCGAAAGGCTGCAATTCACTCACCGCCACCGAATGGTCGTGTTGCTAATGAACCGGAGGACTGGCTTGAAGCTCAGCCTCAGCGTTTTCTTATGCTAGGGATTACGTCTGATTCATACGACCCAGTTATATGGGTTACTTCACAGTTCACTGGACATCTGAATGGATGGTGGCTAAATCGGAAAACTCAGCCTCCAATTCCAGCTACGTACAACGAGCTTGTTACGGAGTTACGCAACTCGACGTTTCTTCCTGACATCAAGGACGACGCAATCAACTCTTTGCTCAGCTTTCCGGAGAGCAGCACGATGAGTTACGCAATCCATTCTACACTAAACAGTACAACGACTTCTTACGTCGGTCTCGTGAGCCCTTGTCAGCTGATATTCAGTGTGTGCGCTTCATTAACGGCTTAGCGAACTCTACGTTGAAGAATCAGGCAAAGTCACACCGAGCTCAGAGGGGGTACCAGATTACGCTGGTGGAACTGCAAAACTTTTTGAATGACGTCGTGACAGACTCGCCGGAACTCAACAATGCGAGGTTTGCTGATGGTCCATCTGCCCAGCCTACACGCAAGCGCAACCTTGACGACCCTCTCGAGGAAGCCTCTAACGTCTGGAAACGTAATAAAGGTGGCCGTGGTCGTGGCCGCGGACGTGGACGTGGTGGCGGCAACAATGTTGGACGTGGTGGCGGCAACAATGGTGGACGTGGTCAAACATCTGGCCGCGATGATTTTAATACACTCGCAAACGCGATGACAGCTGAAGAGCGTAAGCGACACATGGACGAGGGACTCTGCTTCAAGTGCCACAAGAGGGGACACCGACTGTTCCAATGCCCGGAGTGGAAGGGCAAGGCACCGATGGAATCTAAGAAGCAATGATGGTGGCAAGGCTGTTCTACCAGCGAACTGGAGCAGCCGGCTACATCTACTGTTCGTTCTGAGACAATGTTAGCGACAGAGGCCGTCGAAACACCTTCGACATCTCCATCGACTACAGTCGCGACACCTGTAACGCTAGTAGCAGGTCGTCGTCGTCAGACTAAGCAGAGATATAGTCGTAAAACTGTAACCAGACGTTCAATTGATTGGAAACTGGTTGACTCAGTCTTTAACCCTCTGCATGCACGATTCGACTTCACATTGGAGGGATGTGCTGATGATGAAGGTCTAAACTCGCACGGTGACCTACCACATTGTTCGCCGAGTGAATCGATTCTAGAGAGAGACTTGTCAGGAAAACGGGTGTTCATCAATCCACCCTGGGAGTTAGCTTAGCAGATTGCGCAGCATTTTGAGAATTGTCGTCGAACATCTCCGACATCTACGATGGTTGTATTTGTACTACCGAAATGGGCGAAATTTACTCAAGTAACTAAGAACTCGAAACTCTACCAAGAATTCCCACCGCGGATACAGCTTTTTACTCGTCAGTCACTGGAGAACCCAGCGCAACATGAGGTGGTAGCTCCAGCTCCTTGGCCTGTACATCTGTGGTTAGTCGACGCAGATTGTGCGTTTAACGACTCAAAAACACCTACAGAATCTGATCAACCAGACTCGGTACATGTACCTTCAGACAACGCGGAAGCGTCCATCGCTACGCTACAACAATTTTCCTCGCCAGCTACAACCCTACTGACTGACCTCACGGAAGCTCGACCGTTAATTCGAACTGAGCTGACTGTGAAAACTCCTAATGGCGGACACCAAATTTCTGGATTAGTGGACTGCGCTGCGACGCTTGATTTTGTGTCAGAGGACTTTGTACGACGCTTTGCTTTACAGACTCGGAAGTCTGCGACTAAGACCCCAATTCGACTCGCCAACGGACAACGAGTGACTTCTACGACAGTCTGTGACGTTACTTTTGAGCTAGCTCGGCACGAATTTCACCGGACTTTTTACGTCTTACGTGATTTACGCACAGCTGATTTAATCCTGGGTTTACCGTGGCTTGATGACGAACATGCCTCTTTACAGTTTGGTACAACCAGAATTTTTACACTAATGGACGGCACAGCTGTGGAGACTACGCTCGAGGAACGACGCCCTGAATGTTTACTCCTGTCGTCTACGAAAGTTCAGAAACTCATGCGCAAGACGCGCCGCAACAGGGGACGTCATGCTGAATTTTACGTCATTGAACTTACGTCAGCCACAGAACAACCGACAGACTTTCACACTGGAGAGGTACTAACTGCAGAACAACGTGACAACTTCCGGTCGTTACTCTTCGATGACTTCCCGGAGTTACTGCAACCTGTCGACTCTCCACCTGTAAGCCGACAGTGGGACCATCCCATTGAAACTACTGGCCCGATGCGACGCCAACGTCTGAACAGATTGTCACCTGCAGAGCGCGCTGAGCTAAATCGACAGCTCAAGGACGCAGTGGAGGCTTGTCTAGTCCGTCCTAGCTACAGTGAGTTCGGCTCGCCAATTCTTTTTGTGCGGAAAGCTAATGGCTCGCTACGTCTGTGCATTGACTACCGTGGCCTTAACGAGGTTACGCGTAAAGATGCTTACCCACTTCCACGTGTGGATGACACTCTCGACGAACTTAAGGACGCGAATTTTTACACACACCTCGACCTCGCCTCTGTATTCTGGCAAGCTCGAGTACGTGATCAGGACGTTCATAAGACGGCTTTTCAGACCCATGATGGCTTAATGGAGTGGATCGCCATGCCGGTTGGTCTGTGCAATGCGCCGGCAACCTTTCAGAGGATGATGAACGACATTCTTCGCGACTTTTTACACAAGTTCGTGACAGTCTACCTGGATGACGTATGTATCTACAGTCGGACTCTAGAGGAACACATGGAGCACCTACGACTGGTGCTACAACGATTCAAGGAGGAAGGGCTGAAATTACGCCTTAAGAAATGTTTCTTCGGACTGCAAGAGATGGAGTACCTGGGCTACACTGTGTCAGCCGGTAAAATTTCGGTTTCCACAAAGAAAGTCGAGGCCGTTGCAGATTGGCCAGTGCCCAAGACGCAGAAGGAGGTTCGCAGTTTCGTACAGTTCTGCAACTTCTACGCCAGATTCATACACCATTTTAGCGACCTTACGGCTCTATTGACGGACTTACTGCGAGAGTCCCAGCCACAGAAGGTTACGCCGACGCTTGCCTCGTTGGAAGCCTTCGAGACTCTCAAGTTACGGCTCATTTCCGCGCCATGCCTGATCCTTCCGGAGGTCGGCTCGGACGCGAAGTTCACCGTAGCTACAAATGCTTCAACAGTGGGGATTGCAGCAGTCATGTTGCAAGACCAAGGAGGAGGTCTTCAACCAGTCTCTTACTGGGTGCGTAACCTGAATCCAGCTGAGCGTGGTAACACTTACTCTGCGTACGACTTAGAAGCTTTGGCCGTATGCGAAGCTGTCAAGCATTGGAGGTGCTATCTTGAAGGGTGCTCTAAGTTCCTTGTCGTAACAGACCACGACACACTGCGACATCTGCTCAGGCAACCGAACAACAGGCTGAACAAGCGGCAAGCAAGATACCTGCGGGATTTGCAACCGTTTGTGGGCTCGATGACACTTGCATATCGCAAGGGAGCTCTGAACGAAGCCGACCCGTTAAGCCGGCGTCCAGCTGTTTGAAGACGCACAGTTAAATTTACTGATTGTTGACGCGCTACAGTTGAGCTCTGAGTTCGCTGATCTTATTCGCGAGGGGTTCTCACAAGACTTGTTTTATGGGGACGAGGGTGAGTGGACAAAAGACAGCCGGATAGAAGCTAGAGACGGATACTTTTTGCGCCTCAATCGCCTCTGTACTCCACAGAACTCTGAGCTCCGACTGAGATTGATCACAGAGCTGCACGAAAGTTCGTCAGCTGGTCACAGAGGAGTCGCTAACACTCTTGCTAAAGCACTCGACAGATTCTGGTGGAAACGAATCCGCCAAGACGTGAAAGATTTCTGTGAACGCTGCGTCGTGTGTCGACGAGCGAAGATTCGACCGCAAATGGCTGCGACTCTTTACCCATTGCCTGTTCCAACCAGACCGTGGCACACAGTTGGTCTTGAATACCTGACACACTTACATGAGAGCAATGGCTTTAACAGTGTGCTGATTGTGGTAGACCATCTAACTCGAATGGCCCATTTTCTGCCATGTACAGAGTCGGTTACTACCGAAGAAACTGCAATTTTGTTTTTACAGGGAGTCTACCGTTTACATGGACTGCCCCGTGTGCTGATCAGTGACCGCGACCCGAAATGTGCCTTCTGGCAGACACTCTGGAGACGCCTTGGGACGCGTCTGAACATGTCTTCCAGTCGACATCCAGAAACGGACGGCTTGACATAGCGTGTGAACAGCACATTTCAGCAGCTTCTTCGTTGCTTCTGTTGCTACGATGGCTCTGATTGGACGACACTTCTACCGCAAGTGGAATTTGCGTACAGCGCTTCGCGTGCACTTGGAATTGAGCATACACCGTTCGAGGCTAACTTTGGTTTTTCTCCTGAGGAGCCTCCTGACCTGTTGTTCAGCATGCGACCATTGATTTCAGTTTCGCAAGACGCAACAGAACGGTTGAGATTGTTGCAAGAAGTACACACCCTGGTACGCTCAGTGTTACAGCTACACAAGGACGAGATGCAGGCGCGCACAGAACCGTCTACAGCGCCCCAATTCGCTAAGGGAGACAAGGTGTCAGTCGTTACTACAAACCTTTTTCTGAGAGGACAACCGAACCGGAAACTCAGAGACAGACAGCTTGGACCTTTTTCAGTGGAGGAGCAGATTGGGAAACACAGTTACGGATTGAAACTACCAGCAACAGTACGCTTACATCCTGTGTTCCATGTCAACAATTTACGACCCTGCTCTACCGCTCCACTACGACCTGCTGTCCTAGTGACTATACCTGATGGAGACGATGAAGAGTTCGACGTCTCGCACATCTTTGCTGTGTGCATCAAGTCGCTCCCTTGACGATGAGGCAAATATCTGCTCTTCATGACGCACTTCAGTGATGACGACATTCCACCTGTCTGGCACCGGTTGAACGAAGTACACCGGACCATCGCGTTACAGAATTTCTTGGAGACACCCCAATGGCACAATTTTGCCAAGAATCAGGCGTACATCGATTTCATGCACGCTCACCCAGCGCGCGTTCCTGAGTCCCAGTAATTGCTTCAGTAAAGAAGCCAAGAACCACGGAGGTCTGCCTCGCGGCGGCCTCATTGATCTGTCAAGAGGGGGAGGGTACGAGTGTGACGAGTACAGTCATGCAACAGTACATTGCATGACATTGTACAAATACTCGTTACGGATACCAATTCGTGCTTTTCCACATGATGGACGTATACTCGTGGGTACGTCGCTACTGCAATATTGTAATGGTGCTTATGCTATTGTACGACCAGTACCTCCCGGTACGTACATATATGCATAATTAATCTAACCAGCTAGATGACGCGCTAGAACGACCTCTTCGATGCAGAATGAGCCGCGTCGTAAAACCCAATGCTAGGCAGGCCGCGTCTCGAGGACATATGACGACGGTTAGACAGTTCCAACGCCTGACACGTAAGCGTAGCTTGCATGCGTAAGCAATTTGGGCAGAAACCTATTTAAGCCCAGTGCAATAGAGGGAGGTGACAAAACCTTTTAACAATTCCTTTGTTCACTTACAACATCTACTGCCTAAGTACAGCGGTGAGACATCTTTCACCATTGTCTCTCGACAACATAATTTTGCCATCTTGCAACGACAGAACTAGACAGACTAGAACAGATTTGTGTTAGCGTTTAGCTTTCAGAGGCTAACCGCCACATAGTTCACAATACGAGCCACCCCTCGTACAACCACATATAGGCATACGGCGTGATGGCTGCACGCGGTGGCGATTTCATCGCCCCATCGGTTAGTTACGCATGTTATACTTTTATTGTTGCTTTTTACCACGGAAACCGCGAATTGCAACGATTAGGGAATTTGCAATCGTCGCGTACGAGAAGCAAGGTGTGAAGGGCATGGCCAAGTGTACTTATATATAGGCGGTGTTTCTCTACCTGGAGAGTGCAATGACTTGGTCGAGGCAAGAGAAACTGAGTGGAACAGCGAAACAAAAGCTGTCAGACGTGATGACGGAAATAAAAACGAGGAATTCAAATAAACCATTCGGAATTATGGTACCGGGTACGAGGGATCTATCCAAAGTAATTTCATTTACTTCCTCGTACGCACGCCAGCAAAGAACGTTCATCGTTTAATATATATGTGGAAGGTGGGGGTTTCTGTTGGGCCGTCACACGCCTAGATACCAAGACCGGACTGACCGGGTTTCGAACCCGCGACCTTTCGCATTCCAGGCATGCGCTTTACCGGCACGTCGGAAAAGAATGAATGTCTTCTTATTGCCTTCTCACCATTAAGTTCTACTCACGACATTACCACGGCCCCCCCCGGACTCTCCCCGGACCGCAGCCCGGCTCCGAAACCAATGTGGAAGGTGGGGGCTCATCTTGGGCCGACACACGCCTAGATACCAAGATCGGACTCATCGGGTTTCGAGCCCGCGACCTTTCGCGTATTGGGCGTGCGCTTTTACCGGCGCACCGGAAAACAATGGTTGTCTTCTTAGTGGCTTCTCACCACTAAGTTCTACTCACGACATATCCATAGGTAATTCGGTAGTCAATGAGTGTCAAAATGATTGTGCAGTGACAACATGGGTGCCGTATGACGCGTTAAGCTATCAATTTTAGCTCCCGTCGCTTCCCTGGCATGGTTGTTGTTGACTCTCGTTCTTTGCGTTATGACAATTATGTCCGTATGCAACATTTTGTTCGTCGAATTACTTCCGTTCCTTTTCGGCGTTTTTTTGGGGACGTGAGGCGAGAGATCATGCAACGTCTTTGTGCGGCTCTTCGTCGCACTTTGGGTTCCTATCTTCGCGACGCTTTGCATGAGGGCAGTGCTCATGCTGTGGCATGCCTTCTTGTTCCTCGGGCTTAGGTTTTTTCCTCCTTTCTTCTTTTTGCTTGGTGGTCTACACTGATTTTTCTTATAAGAATTATTTCAGTGCGGTTCTTGGTTTAATATGCGTGACGCCGCCACGCGGGATGCTCCGATGATGAAATCGTCCACGAACTAAAAGATTCTTACAATAAAAAGCATCGGAGACCACCAGGTTAAGTAAAGAATAAATAAAGAGGAAAAAACGCAAGTCAGGAAGGCAGTGCTGATGCTGTGGCATGCCTTCCTGTTCCTCGGGCTTAGGTTTTTTCTTCCTTTCTTTCTTTTTCTTGCTTGGTGGCCTCCACTGCTTTTTCTTGTAAAAACTTTTTATACTAAATAAAAAACGCAAGTCCACGACTTCATGCTATCTGATAACGTAGTAATTCACGAATACGATGACATTATCGTTCCCGCGATCTAATATCAGCCGTTGATATTACCGTACAGTCGTAATAGCGTACCCCGAAATTTTAGTGTGGAACGCGCCCAAACGATGATATGATATCGGCGCCGGTGATATTACAGTACTACTCTTCCCGTACTTCTTTTTGCTTGGTGACCTCTACGGGTACTGCTTTTTCTTGACTTTTTTTTTGTATATTACCGTACCAGCCATCGGAATATAGCGTACCCCGATTTTCCGTTATTCCGGAAAGCGCCAAAAGGCAGTTCGGAAATTAAGGGTACGGTATTACTGTACTATACGGTAGTATCACCGCGACTGACATTATAGATCGTTTGGGCGCGTTCCGCTCGGAATGAAATCCGGGGTAAGATATAGCGACTGTACGGTAATATCGACGGTAGCGATGATAGTGTGGAATATATCTTTTACCCGTATAGCACGTGTTCGTGGGTGGATCTATCAAGGCGATGTTGGCGTACGTACATGAAAGCAAACGCTATGAAAAATACAGGGACGGCGATATATTTTCCTTATTGTTTTATATCGACAGCTCTCCCTCCCGGCGGAGTTTGGGGGGCTTAATGTACCGTCCCTCGAGCTCGACGCCGAACCTGCTCACTATGCTTCATTCACTGCGACCCTCGCCAACCTGATTACTGATTACGAGTCCGAGTCGCTAGGTCCTTTGTACGGTCTCATCCGACAGGAACTACTGAATGTTGCCACTTCCACTTTACCGTGGGCGGTCCAATTGCGCAATTCGTACGACTCTATCTCCACTATGGGCGGGTTTTCGGAATCGGAGCTTGTGGTTTTGACTAACACACTGAACCAAAACCTTTCTGATTATGCCGGGCCCGATGTCGAGTTGGTGGTATCTACGGTCAACAATGCGGTGGCACCCGCTACCCAAGTGACTAGCCTACAACTTCCGACTCCCGATGCTCTTACTCGCTTGGGAGATTCTGGGGGCCACATCCAACGGGGCATTTCGCGCATTCTTCGTGCCCGGGCCTACCTTGACCTCTTGGCGTTTTGCAGACCTTCCCCACCGGACTATATGAGGGTGACTTCGGGTACGGGTCGCGGGGCTTTGGCTCTCTTTTTCGCTTCACATGAGTCCAGTTTCAAGGTGCCATCCGATTGCTATATGATGGCAGCCCACCGGGTGCTTGGCTTGACTGCGGAGCGCGCCGCTCATGTTCGAAAATGCCCTCGGTGCAATGAGGCCCCTTCAAAATCTCGCGGGTATGGATCTTCGTCGACGGTATCGGGCATCTTTATGTCCGGTGAGCGCTCAACAGCCGCTATGCTCATGGACCATATCCCCCGGTGCCCGTGCTCTTGGTATATCATTCAACTCCATGACCGCATTGTCCACGTGCTTGAAGAGTTCATGCTTGAAGCGGGGGCTACTAAGGGCCGGGACTTGCGGTTGGAGGTCCGCCGTATTCGGTCGGGAGCTTCACGTGATCGTCCTGGGGATGTGGTTTGGTTGGACTTCATGGCTCCGCACCGCCATCTTGTTGTTGATGTGACGGTTACAAGTGCTCGCACGAACACCAACGTTCCTCGTATAGGTGCTCGCCTTCCACTCCCTGGCAGCCTTGCATTGGGAGCTCAGCAAGGCAAACTTGATGCGGACCTCCGCACTTCCGCTTTGCTTGGCACGCCTTCGGTTCAGTCGGTCCATGACTACTACCCCTTCGCCATGGAGGATGGGGGCCGGTTGGCGCCGATGGCGGCTGAGTTGGTCGATCGCTTGGCTATTTTGGTGGCTGTACGTCGCTTCCCTGGCATGGGGGCCGCTGACTCTCGTTCCTTGCGCTCTGACAGTTATGTCCGTATGCAGCATTTTGTTCGTCGATCTACTTCTCTTCCGTTTCGGCGTTTTTTGGGGGATGTGCGACGAGAATTCATGCAACGTCTTTCTGCTGCTCTTCATGGCACTTTGGGTTCTTATCTCCGCGACGCTTTTCAGGAAGGCAGTGCTGATGCTGTGGCATGCCTTCCTGTTCCTCGGGCTTAGGTTTTTTCTTCCTTTCTTTCTTTTTCTTGCTTGGTGGCCTCCACTGATTTTTCTTGTAAGAAAATTTTCCATATTTTATATCGAAGTTGGTCGGCTTCTGTGTTCCCCTTTCCTCTTTGCTGGTTTTCGGAATCGGATCTGGTGGTATTGACTAACACACTGAATCAAGACCTTACCGATTAGGCTTGGTGGCCCGATGTTGAGTTGGTGGTATCTCCGGTTAACAATGCGGGGGCGCTAGCTACCCAATTGACTTGCCTACAACTTCCGATTCCCGATGCTCTCACTCGCTTGGGAGATTCCGGGGGCCACATTCAACGGGGCATTTCGCGAACTCATCGTGCCCGGGCCTACCTTGACCTCTTGGCGTTTTGCAGACCTTCCCGACCGGATTATATGAGGGTGACTTCGGGTACGGGTCGCGGGGCTTTGGCTCTATCTTTCGCTTCACATGAGTCCAATTTCAAGGTGCCATCCGACATTTATATGATGACAACGAACCGGGGTACTTGGCCTCACAGCGGAGCGCGCCTATCATGTTCGGAAGTACCCTCGGTGCAATGCGGCTCCCTCGGAGTCTCGTGGTTATGGATCTTCGTCGACGGTATCGGGCATCTCTCTGTCGGGGGAGCGCTCCACAAATGCTATGCTTATGGACCATCCACATCCCCCGGTGCCCGTGCTCTTGGCAGGAAATTCAGCTCCACGATCGGATTGTCTACGTGCTTGATAAGTTCATGCTTGAAGCGGGGGCTACTAAGGGGCGGGATTTGCGGTTGGAGGTCCGCCGTATTCGGTCGGGAGCTTCTCGAGATCAACTTAGGGATGTGGTTTGGTTAGACTTCATGGCTCCCCACCGTCATCTTGTCATTGATGTGACGGTCACAAGTGCTCGCACGAACATCAATGTTCCTCATATAGGTGCTCGTCGCCCACTCCCGGGCAATCTTGCATTGGGAGCTCATCATTGCAAACTCGATGCGGACCTCCGCACTTCCGCTTTGCGTGGCACGCCTTCGGTTCAGTCGGCTCTTGTCTACTATCCCTTCGCTATGGAAGATGGGGGCCGGTTGGCGCCTATGGCGGCGGAGTTGGTTGATCGCTTGGCTATTTTGGTGGCAATTCGTCGCTTTCATGGCACGGGTGCTGCTGGCTCTCGTCCATTGCGTTTTGACAATGATGTGCGTTTGAAAGTTGCTGTGAAGGATATTGACACCTATTATTTTTTATTCCAGCCGTCGATATCAACGTACGACGGTATTAGCGTACGCCGAATCTCCTTGCGAAACGACCCTAAGGACACCTATAAGTACGTTTAACCAAAAGCCATCTTCCGCGGATGGTGGCACATTTCATTGAAGAACAATGCCATTTACACAAATAAGCACAAACATGAAGCGCCTAACTGCCGTCTCCCTCGCAACATGTACCCGTGACACGGAACCGACAAGTTCGACACAAGTATGTGGTACTATTATTATATCAAATCGCATTACTTTAGATAGAAAGTTGTTATCTACAAGATCTATAGGATCATCTGACATTCTGACTTCGGGCGGTGTGTGTAGTGGGGAATATTTGTATATAATAATGTGCATGTACCGCTCCATGTATAGTACACGTACCAGTACTAGCGCGGTCATTGCTACTAGGCGGGTGGGAGAAGATGGCATACGCTGGCGGCGACAAATACATGGCCCTGCGGAATGGTTCACGAACACTAAACTATCAACAACCACTTCAGATCTTTCGTACTTTCAAGAGTCTCCCGTTTCAGAGCATCGGTATACATGATTCTTCCGGTGCAATCCTTGCACGCGACCACAACTCCCTCCGCAGGAATAGCGGCCGATAGTGAAGAAAGAACGTAAGAAGAACATATACACACACTGTCACACACACACATACACATGCACGCACACACACACACACACACACACACACACTCATGTACACACATACATACACTGCACACACAAACAAACATATTGACAAACAAGCACATACACACACACGCATGCAAACACACATGCACACACACATGCGCATACACACACACACACACACACACCGCACACACACACACACACACACACACACACACACACACACACACACACACACACACACACACACACACACACACACAAAATGTTGGAAATCGGAATGCAAATAGCTATTCCTCGTAATCCATGTAACCTCTCAAACGCAGATAGCGCACTCCAAAACAACCATCGTACCATACTACCATCATCCCAGTCTTCGTCCCGATAATTTTCTATGTCACAGATTTTCAGTTTGGAGAGTGAGGGGAACTCCACCGGTAAGGCCCATTGAGCGGTTGTAGGTACGGTTGCGCAGGTACACAACTGTGCCGATAGCGCACGACCACATGAAGTTCGGGACGGCCATGCTGTGGAGCATCGAAGATGCATTGTCCCGGATTGTGCGCCATGGTCGTTCGGTCTTGCCGAGCATGTGGTGGGCATAGCGGGCTGAGAATTGTACACCGAAACCCATGCGAGCTCACATCTGCCGGGGTCGGGGCAGCCTCAAAAACAGAGTTCGAACTTGATGACTCGGGCAAAAGCGCCGGACTGGGAGTGATGGCGTGCATGTAAATGACGCAGTTCCAGCATGATGCTTTCCAACTCTGTGCACGTCTCCTCTTTGGACTTCAAGAACCGCACCCACATGTAGTGTGTGTAGTGATCGATAACGAGTAGGAAGTAGCGGAGGCCATGGGGGGATGGGAAATTAACATTGCCCCAAATATTAGAGCAAAGGTTCAACATAGGGCGGGAAGGTTTCGTGTAAGGGGTGGTGTTGCGGGGTGCAACAGTAGCCTTGTGGAGCGAACATGAATCGCACGAAACATTGTTTATAGAGCTGGCTAATGCTGGGCTAGTTGGGAACCCTTGGGTATGTTGGGCCTGCAGGCTTTCCACATTAAGGTGGCCAAAACGGCGGTGCCACAGTAATGGGTCGCACTGGGCAGTGAGTGCAACACTAGCGCCGGCGCTAGGCGAGGAAGTTGTAGGGGTCTTGGAAGCAGCTTTGGCTAGTGGGGCAAGAGGTAGAGGCCGTTGCATGATGGTTTCAGCACACCCATTCTTGTGGAGGCCACGATCAGGGCAGTATCAAAATCAGTAGGGAAAATGAATTCACAACCGCTATGCGATTGCATCCAACTGACACTAAGGAGGCGACCAATGCGCTGAGTAGAGCGAGAGGAGAGGTCAGGATTGTACAACGCATGAACTGTGTGGTGGATGAGCTAGCTAGACGCTAACAAAATGGAAAGACGTATTGTGCCGCTGCCTTTAACATCAACACCGAGTCCTCCAACGCGAGAGGGAGTGGAGGGCGAATCGAACGTAACGAAGTCATGTCGAAAAGCGGTTAGGTTGATCGAGCATGCGGAATCAACCACCCAAAACCGAGATACATCACGACCGGGAGAGATGGACGATGAGAATGCGACATAGGTTAAGGGGACACTCACCTCAGTGTCATCAAACTCCTCCGTGCATTCTTCGAGAGTGGGGAGGGTGTCAAGGTCATCAATGGGGATGTCGCTCAGGAAGGCAGCGTGAGCCGAGGCAGAGCTAGCAGCGGGGGTTCCGTACTACTTGATGATCAGTCTACGCTTGGCTAGGGTCCACTTTAGCAGGGTGTCGTCAGGCGTTGTGCAAGAGGACATGATGTGGTCCAGACTGCCACATGCGTTGCATTTGTTTGGCATTCCACGACCGCCACGAGTACCACGTGAATTGTGGCCTCGTCCGTTGTTGGAACCGCGACCAACGGCGACAAAAGCAAAGATGGGCGGGGTGGGGGCATCAGTGGTGGGCTGTGCCTAATCCGGGGGCTCGTCGTCCATGTTCTGCGCCATGTGAAGGATATTGGCCATTACCTCGTCCGCGGAGAGGAGGGAGTTGGTGTCTAACGCGTTGATGACACAATGTTTTGCCTGACCAAAGTGGCAAGTGCTCGAGATGCCGCGGAGCATGAGAAGTCCCATGTTGTGAGGATGGATGCTTGCAGAGCTATCGATCATTTCGCACGTCTCGTTGTATTCGTCAAAGTTCTGACGCATGAAGTGGACGTACTCTGTAAGGGACTGTCATGGGACCATGTTGTCCAGCATGGACATGGAGCGTGCGAACGAGCGATTATCCAGACGTTCGCACAATATGTCCCAAGCGGCAGTGGCGCAGTCCGGGCGAGCCGCGGAGATGCATTTGAATGTCTGTTAAGCGCGCTTGTTCTCTAATAGCGTGCAGCAGCATGGCGTACGCGTACGCTTGAGCAACTTCATCGAGCCAGACGCAAGATTTCCGTATGGCGACCCGCGTGATGAGGTACGATGCTTTCAGAGACAAGAAAGTGAGGAAGTTGTGCTACCAAGGCTTAAAGTCATTGTTGGGTCCCATTGTGGGAACCGTCATCTTCATGGAGCGGCTGAAATACTCCTTGTCGAAACTTGTCGCCTCGTTGACGGCGCGGCCGAGGACCACTGGGTCAATGGTGGGGCGGCGGCCCCCAAGTCCACCGTTGCCTCCACGATGGGCGTGGGATGTCGGTGGACCAACAAAAAAATGTGGGTGGCCACTTGGGGACAATGGGTGGCCGAACGGTGCTGGTGACGCGCCATGGTGGCGATGCTAGTATGACTGGCTAGGCGGTGGTGGGAAAGGCTCGAGTGGGTAGTAGTAATGTGGTGGCGGTGGTGGTGGTGGTGGAAGCTAAACATGAGGTTGGGTTTGGACTAGAGCTTCGCGTGGGGTGTCGCGGTGGCGCAGAGCGGCAGTTTTCGTCGCTTGAGCGCCTAGACGGGCGTTGATCAACGCCATTTGCTCGAGCACGAGCGAGAGTGCATCCGCGGGGGAGGTGGGGAGTCCCGGGTGCTTTGACGAGAGGACATGTCCTCATCGTCGTCAGAGGTGTCCGCAAGTGGCCTTGCTTGCAGTGGTTTAGGTGCCATCGCGAGCGGTGGCGGCGGGCATTATGTAGCGGCAGGCAGTGGTAAGATCCAATAGCTTCACTCGTGCCAAACAACGGTTTCAGTGAGACGGCATGTTGCCCTGCGACCCCGCGGCATGATGCCCTGGGGTGTCTCAAAGTACCTTTTCTGCGTCCTCCACCCACTGTGGGGCACGAGTCGAAGCCACGACCATAGCATGTGTAGCGATGCGCTGACGGCTCACTCGCGACTATTAGGTAGTCTATTGTACTAGTTGAGCTATGGCTATCGTGCAACATGGGTATGCGTATTCACCCACCAATGCGCCCCCCCCCCCCCCCCCCCCCCCCCCCCCCGTTCTCCATCTCGGACATGTCCAAACACGACGAGGGCGTCGGTGTGGGTGGCCGTCGGGTGTCCTCGGCTGTGAGGCAGCTGACTTATGTGGAGTGGTGTGGTGGGTTTATTTCGCAGTTTATACTAGCGATACCGCCGACTACAAGGTGAGAGTACTATACACTGTGTAAACTTGCCTTCTGCGGGAGAGTGGCGATCGCAAATCCCCTAACCAAGTTGTCGCGTGTGAGTGACGTGAGGCGGGGGCCCACAATTTGTTGAACCGTGCAAACACGTTCAATATGGAAGGTAACTAACATATACGTAGTTACTACCACAGTCACGCAAATAGGACCATCACAAAGACAACCAGCCCGAGGCGTGGTGTCGGGACGACATAAGTGAGTGAGTTGTAGCCTAGCGACAACTCTGTACCGAAACAAACAAGTTATCGGTATGTCAGATCTAGACATGTACTAATCATATCTAGAATAGCTTGCATCTGCAACTAATAACTAGAAGGTATTACTTACAACAAGCTCTCACCACCGCCGCCCTCAACCTATGGGATGAAGGAATACATAGGCACGTAAGCAAGATGTGGGCGTTACCGGCATCAAAGTGCATCATTCTACGTAAATTTCGCTGAATTCATTATTAGCCAGCAACATCTTCCACCGATAGTCCAGGTTGAAGCCTCTTCACATTCAGTCACGCGGCTACACAACCCGAATCACTAGTCCCCATCCACACACTCCCCCGCAACAAAACCTATCACCACCCCAATCCGCGCACATGCTATACCTATTGAACAATGTGAGAACGGCAAGGTTACAAGAACATCATGATAGGATCGATATTAGTTGAAATAATACTATATGATACTATGAACACGTGGTTAGACTTGTTACGTAAACATGTTTGTATCAAATCGTAATTACGCGGGGAATACATATTTATAACGCGATACTAAATGTCGCCGTGCGCCAATAGGATTGCGACTTATTAGCGATGGTATATTAGGCCATTGGCCCGACCTCTTGATCCCATTTCATCATTAGCCACTGGCGGTCTATGTAAAGGCACGGCGACGTGTGCTTCCCTCAAATCCTTCGAAAGGAACACGACTTGTTTTGCGTTCCACTGTACCTCGCGAGAGTCGGTCGAAGACAATTACGCGTGCTATATTGATATATATGTGGTTCGAAGGACCATGCGCATGCGACAGCCACAATATCCCCCTCAACATGGTAGCACCCCCCCCCCCCCCACAAGCACACAGTATAAGGATGAAAATAAATCTGTGCGCTGCACATAGACTGAGTTCAGAATACGAGCCCCCTCGTACAACCACATATAGGCATGCGGCGTGATGACTTCGTCGCCCCATCGTGTGGCGGTTAGCCTCCTCAAGCTAAACGCTAGCACAAATCAGTTCTAATCTGTCTAGTTCTGTCGTTGGAAGATGGCAAAATGATGTTGTCGAGAGACGATAGTGAAGGCTGCTTCACTGTTGTACTTAAGCAGTATATGTTGTAAGTGAACAATGGAATTGTTAAATGGTTCTGTCACCTCCCTCTATTGCACTGGGCTTAAATAGGTTTTTGCCCAGATTGTTTACGCCTGCAAGCTACGCTTACGTGTCATGCGTTAGGGCTGTCTAACCGTCGTCATCTGTCCTGAGATGCGGCCCGCCTAGCATTGGGTTTCAAGACGCGGCTCATTCTGCATCGAAGAACTCGCTTAGGCGCGTCATCTGGCTGGTTAGATTAATCATGCGTATCTGTACGTACCGGGAGGTACTGGTCGTACTGTAACATAAGTACCCTTTATGAATATTGCAGTAGCGACGTACCCACGTGTGTACGCCCGTCCGTTGGAAAAGCACGAATTAAAATCTGTAACGAGTACCAGTACAATGTCCTGCAATGTACTGTTGCATGACTGTACTCGTCACAATCGGTTAGTTACGCATGCTACTTTTATTGTTGCTTTCTACCACGCAAACTGCAACGTGCAACGAGCAGGGAGTTTGCAATCTTTGCGTTCGAGAAGCAAGGTGTGAAGGGCATGGCCAAGTGCACATATATGTAGGCGGTGTTTCTCCATGTGGAGAGTGCCATGCCTTGATCAAGGCAAGAGAAACTGAGTGGAACAACGAAACAAAAAGCTATGAGACGTGATGGCGGAAATAAATACAAGGAATTGAAGTAAAACATTGGGAATTTCTGGTACCGGGTACGAGGGATCTATCCACAAAAATCTCATTTACGTCCTAGCACGCACGCCCGCAAAAGTACGCTGCATGTACTATCCCAAAGAGAGTGTGTGTACAAGGTGTACGAGTCCTTTACGTTTACGTCGTATTCATCGATTTATATCCTTAGGTAGTTCGGCAGTCAATGAAGGTCAAAACGATTGCGTATTGATAAAACATGTGCCGTTTAACACCTTGAGATACTGTGGCAATGTTGATGCTGTGGCATGCCTTCATGTTCCTCGGGCTTAGGTTTCTTCCTCTATTCTTCTTTTTGCTTGGTGGCCTTCACTGCTTTTTCTTGTAAGAATTTTTCTTACACCTTGAGATACCGATTATAGCTCAAATCCAATCCTCGTCATCTTGGGGGAGTCTTGGTGCAATGCTCGCCGTAGGCCCGTAGCATCCACCCCACGCGCGCGCGATCGCGCGCGAAAGATCTACCCGCGACGATTCCCACACTACATCCCACAGCGGCCCGTGCGCATAGCGATACTTTAAGTGCACATTCGCACTAAGGATATTGACTTTTGAGTGCGGTACTTGGTTAACGCGCAACGCCGCTACGGGATGCTCCGATGAAAATGTCCACGAAATGCGAGAATTCATGCAATAACGGCTTTCTAGTGCTCTTCATGGTACTTTGGCCTCCTATCTCTGCAACGTTTTGCATGAGCGCAGTGTTGATGTTGTGGCATGCCTTCTTGTTCCTCGGGCTTAGATTTTTCTCCTGTTTGCTTGGCGGTCTCGGCTGCTTTTTCTTGTAAGAATGTATTTTTCAAATGTCCACGAACTCGTGCTATTTGATAGTTTTATCTGAGCATCCGTTGGCAACCAGGCGCGCTGCAAAGTACAGGTTCAAAAGTCGGTATCATTAGTGTAATTGTACACTATTTATGTATCGCTATGCACGGGACGACTGTTGGGCGCTTTGTGGGAATAGTCGCGGGTAAGGACTACATCTTACGCGCGCGGTTGCGCGCATGTATGTGGATGCTACCGATGAGCATGGGACCAAGCGCAGACTCCCCCACCGAACGCGTACGTACGGGGTTGTGTACGGGCATACAATTAAATTAAAGATTTCTTACAGGAAAAAGCAGTGGAGACCAACAAGCAAAAAGAATAAAGGAGGGAAGAACCTAAGCCCGAGGAACAGGAAGGCATTCCACAACTTCAGCAAAGCGTCGCGATGGTAGGAACCCAAAGTACCATGAAGAGCTGCAAAAAGACGTTGCATGAATTCTCGCCGCACAATGGGCGCACATCCCACAAAAACCGCCGAAACGGAACATCATAAGTTCGACGATCAAAATACAAGTCTATCTATAATGGATAGTACCAGCATACAATCCTATAACATAATATACATCGTACTTTAGTTCGCGAATACGCAACACTATTACTACCGCGATCTAATATCAGCCGTTGATATTACCGTACAATCGTAATAATGTACCCCGAATTTTCTGGCCGAACGTGCTTACGCTGTGGCATGCCTTCATGTTCCTCGGGCTTAGGTTTTTCCCTTTTTTTTTTTTGCTTGGTGGCCTCCACTGCTTTTTCTTGTATATTTTTTCGAATATCTCTTGCCCTTTTGGTTTCCCTCCCATTTTCCCTGTCGCATCCGTGCTCATGCGGTTCTCCTTGTAATCCATGTAATATCCCGTGCGGAACGAGCTCAAACGATGCAATATCAGCAGCCGGTGATATGTGGAAATTCGGGGTACGCTAATACTATAGAGTTGTTCCATAATAAGCTAAAGTACTAGCTCGCGGAGGGGGGATTAAAATTTTGGGCTACAGGGTTATACCGGCGCCGATACAAGTACCCGCGCGCGCGAGACATGGAGCGGCGCCACAAAGTCGGAAGTCGCGGTTAGCGCAAGCTCGGTCTCCGAACTAGTTTCCTTACCGCACTAGACTTTGTTGATCAGCAAGAAAGATGGACGACAAACGAGCAGGGCGATATTGTGTTTGTGGTCACACGCAATGTAAAAAACCCGTCAAGCGAGATGGGCACCGCCTATCGACTATCTCTAAAGACCATCTCCGGTCTGTTGTTAACTCCTTGCTCCCTATGCCGTGCCATGCGCATGACCGTGACCTAGTGCTGCAAAATCCACAGCAATATCGCGTGCATACGTCTCACTTTCGAGACGAAGACAAGGTGCCCAGTCAAGGTGGTGGCGTGAAGTTGAAGCCCCATGCAACCCCAATCCCGTTTGCTCAGCTTTTCAAAAATGCTTCCTCCCCATGCGATAGTTCTACACCCCGGGGAACAACAAGCAACCCAGATATGGCAAACAAAGAAAATATCAATCAAATTACAAGTAAAAGGCCGGCCTCAAGTACGAGAAGCACATGTATTGGGGCTCAGACAAGGGCAGTTTTGTCTCCTCTTTCAAGAGCACTGTTCACTGAGCAGACAAACCCGCTTCGCAACCCTCCTCCGAATTCCAAATCGGCAGTCATGGCTAAGAGGCAGCGAGTAGAAGCGGGCGCCACACCAACGAGGCCCGAGATGTCATCATCGCCCAGTCTATCTACAATTAGATTAGCCTCCAAGCCCCCCCGCCCAGATATGTCCGGCCACTTCAAAGCTATCTTGCAACGCACACAACAAAGTTTGGAGTTGGAAAAAAAAAAAACGCAAACAAGACAGTGGAGATTCAACAACTATGGCGTAAAATTAAAGAGCTGGAAGAGGAAAAGGCTATTGCTGAGCGTGCTAGGGCTGAGACACTCAAAATGCATCAAGAAATGGAAGCGATGCTACAACATTCAAAACGAGAAACTCGTCGAGTGCAAACAGCGTTGGCCATGCTTGAAGAAGAGACAAGTTTAAAACTTACCTGGAATAACATCATGTTGCCCGGCAGCGTGTGGAATCAAGCTATCTCCGAACTCACTGGCATGCACAATGCAGAAGTTCTGCAAGCGCTCTTTGATTGGCTTAATTGGAACGGTCAGGTCCATCGTCTACGTTACTGGCATGGCAAACAAACAATTGTCCGCATGCGAGCCGTTGATAATGGCACTGCCAAGAGAAAGAGCGTGGGTCGACATATCAAGGGAATCACCCCGGAGGATGCTTTACTGGCAACATTAGTGAAGCTACGCACTAGACTGGGTACCCGGGTTATCAGTTCATGGATGGGCATACCTTTGGGCACTCTATCTAGGGTGTTCGTTACCTGGATTAGTTTCATGGACACGCTCTTCAAAGCTGAATTCCATGTACCTGAGGTCGAGCTCATGCAAGGCCCCTTGATGGAGGAGTGGAAGAAAGCGTATGGCACTAGCCGCATCCGCTTCATCCTAGATTGCACAGAGCTAAGGATCCAGCAACCATGCAGCAGAAAGGCTAGTAGGACATGCTTTAGCTACTACAAGCATTATCACACAGCCAAGATATTGGGAGGCATCTCACCTTTAGGCGCCTATTGCGGCAGCTCTGAAGCCTTCCCGGGCCGAATCTCTGATATTGAGATTTTCCAAGCATCGCCATTCCCATTCATTTTGAAAAGAGGAGATTCAATACCTGTTGATAAGGGGTTTGACAGGTTGGCAGAGCAGCTACATGCTCTTGGCTGTCAAATGGTGGCACTCATTCGACGGATGAATGGCAAAATGACGTACACCATTGATGAGAGGCGTGGAAACAAGGGGCAAAGCAATCTCCGCATTCATGTCGAGCGCCATTTCAGCAGGTTGCAAGGTTGGGGCTTCTTTAGCCAAAAGAAAATTCCATTGTACTACACAGACATCTTGGCCAAGATATTCAACGTTGTTGGTCACCTGTGCAACTTATACAAGCCCCTTAGGAACAAGGAAGACGCAAGCACACTAGCAAATGGGGAATAGAAGGGGCTTAGTCTTAGTTTGTGTCGCTGTGTGAAGATGAAGTTCCACCACCACTGTCGTCACTGCAATCATCTGTACTGGTGCTAGTGTCACTCCCCCATGCCTCTTCATCCCCCATCACGGATAGTTGACGAATTGTGTAAGGATCCAAATGACGATCGCCATCCAACATGCCGAATGCCGATTCTGCTGCACACATAGCCCCATGTGCTCGTTTCGCTGCCCTCCATAGTGCATGGCGAGCAGCCACTCTGGCCGGGTGGTTGCGTGAATCGCTCAATCTCTCCATGTCCTTGTCAGATATCGAAATAAACTTATTTCGCCAGCCATCAGTCTCAGCAACCTGCAGCACTCGGCGTGAACTATTGTTTTCAGATGCGCTACCATTCCGTGCATGACTGTCGCGCTTCTTCATCTTTACCCGCATAAAAGTAATGTGGGCAAGCGAGGTGGTGACGTCATATGTCTCTCCTTTGCCGGGATCGGCCCAAGCGCATAGAACCGATGTTGTTGGTTGTTGTATTGCCCCGACAATGTGAACATGACGGGGTAGTAGGTGCACCGTGAAAGCGCACATAAGAACGTGCACGCACTCCCCCGTCATACCTAAAGGGCAATCGCATCCTGCACCAATTATTTTGGTGACAAAGGGATGGCTGGAGGGGAACTTAGCTGTCATGCACTCCATCCAGCACTTGTAGTAAGACTTGTCAGCCCGTTGTGATGCAGGAGCCCTAAAGCGGAAGTACACAGACTGTTGCATCCCGCCATGCTGTGTGCGAGGAATTGTTGCCTCGTTGTTTGGATGATAGCCAAATCCTTGAAGGCGATTCATCTCAAGGACTCTAGAGTACGCGTCATCCAGCAAGCACCTCGTGTTCTCCGCCACCTCTGTGGCGTACCTTCAAAGCAACGCATGCACATACATCATCATAGCTAGGTGATGATAAGGATAAATAACATCATTAATAATATATCCAAATATCTTACCTTTCCCAATGGCTGAAGATAACCTGCCTCTCAATGAAAGGAGCAACAACGGCAATCTCCTCCCGTCCTGACACCCAACCGTCTAGTGGTAGTGCACCATTGCTTGCTTGCTCTGATGTAAAGTGCCAGCAGCTACCCGGGTTGCTATGCAATAGATGTTGGTGTAGACTACGGCCTGTTGGGTCCCGTAGCAAAATACGTTCCCCGCGCCCTTTCATCTCCGCTTCTAGCGTTAGTCGTCCCTTCACCACCTCAATGATTTCCGACCGGGTGCTACCACTCTGCAAGCTCATGCCCGCTCTTGTGGACAACCATGTTTTTAGTACCTAAGCATCAAACAATGAGCCAACAAACAATCAATACAAGTTATTTCGCCTTCATATGCAGAACAATAAAACTAAATAACAATGACTCACCTGAATTGTAGGGTGAAAGTCAGTAGGCCATGGTAGATTCGGGAGCCTGGCCCCTTCTATCATGTCCTCTGTAAGCCATGCATCCATTGCCATCGGTTCAGCCAAAGTCACATGAGGCAAATCACATGGCTCGCCAAAAGGCGAAATCAATCCAAGCGCCCTTTGCTCAGCCTCATATGGCAAAATGGGCTCTCCCAAGAAAGGCCACCTAGCAACCGCCACTTGGCAATCCTCCCCTATCATCGACTCCACCTTCTTGTTTTGAGGATTGTATGCCAACGCATTAGCAAACACCACAAGTGCATTCTTGGCTTTGCCAATCCATTGCAAAACATCTAGACCTATTGATTCCGCATCATGCAAAAGGGAAAACAAATTACTCAAGCAACCAAACTAATCAACAAGAAGAACGATTTAGTGAGAGCAAATTTGGAGGGAATCACTTACTTGGAGACAAGAGCTTTAGTTCATCAGCGAGAAAGGGCACAGCTACGTTGAGATCTGCAAAAACACTTTCGCCTTGCACAACCATGACCGCCTTGCATGCGCGCATGGCTCCAGCGGGTCCAACGTTGGTGATTTTGGTGTCGTAGTCACAGCCAGCTGCGAGTGTGTAGGCGGTCAAAAATCCACACCCACAACTTGCCAGTATCGTCAAGAAGTCCGTCTTCCAAGCATCCTCGTTTGGCCACCCTTGCCAGTTCTCCGCCAACGACCTGTCCCAAAACGCGGCCCGCCCACTTCCCCAAGAAACACGAAAAAATATACGTTGAATCCCATGGATGATAAAGTCTGAGTCAACAGTCGCGACGGCCCACACGTGACCAGCCTTAGCTAGTAGGGCAAGCTGCGAGTCGGCCTCATAAGGCGCGACCAAGTAGGGTATCCCATGCTTGCGTAACACGGAGATTGTCGCCTCCACAGCCGGCCAACCCAAGGACACAGCTGCACGCAACGCTGCTGCTGACGGGTGAGTGTTACTTCCATGCATAATATTTGCCAAGGCTACCGCGCGCCGCCGCTGCCGCTCTTGGTCAGTGCACCGTTTCGCAGGTGTGGGCGCCCCGTCGAAAACGAAAAATACCTCCACTCCTTGCCCCAACACATACTGCGCTTGTTGAAGGAACTCCCGTGCGTGCGGCTCATAATTTTTGTGGTATACAATGTCCTCAGCCCAGTGGTACGCGAACTGGTGTAGCCAAACATGGCCGCCTACACCAATGCGTTTGCCCTCCGCAGCGCCATACAAGTTGGTGGTTCTTAGGAGTGGTCCGAGATATTGTAGCAACTTGGGGACGCCCATGGAGCGGCCTAGATCACACGCACAAGGCCGCTCAACACCCCGCCTAACGATACTTACTAGTTAGGGTACGTCCCGTGTGCTAAATACAAAGCAAGAAAGGGGGAAATATGTGGACGGGGGCTACCTTGGCGAGTGGGAGTGGTCCAGTGATGTGCTGATGAGAGTGCGGGCGCGCCACTGTATTATTAGCGCTGCGACAAGTACGGATTTTTGTAGCCCAATAATCTAGTACTCGCCGCCCGCGGCCCGAAATTCGCAGTACTTTAGCTTATTATGGAACAACTCTATAGTACGGTAATATCGACGGCTGATATTAGATCGCGGTAGCGATAATGTCGAATTCGCGAACCACGCTATACCAGATAGCACGAATGCGTCAGTGGATAGCACGCGTGCGTGGGTGGATGTACGTCCACGAAAGCGCACGCTAAGAAAAATGCATTAGGGACGGCGATATTTCATTATCGTCTTATTCCAATATGTCGGCCTATGTGTGCGTGTTTGCTTTTCCTCTTTGCTGGGTTTCGGAACCTGATCTCGTGGTGTTGACTAACACACAGTAAACAAGACCTTCCCGATAATGTTGAGCCCGATGTCGAGTTGGTGGTATCTCCGGTTATCAATGCGGGGGCGCATGCTACCCAATTGACTTGTCTACAACTTCCGACTCCCGATGCTCTAACTCGCTCGGGAGATTCCGGGGGCCACATTCAACGGGGTATTTCGCGAACTCTTCGTGCCCGGGCCTACCTTGACCTCTTGGCATTTTGAAGTCCTTTCTCACCGGACTATATGACAAAGGGTGAGTTCGGGTACGGGTGACGGGGCTTTGGCTCTCTTTCTTTCGCTTCACATGAGTCCAATTTCAAGGTGCAATCCGACAATTATACGATGACAACGTACCGGGCACTTGGCCTTACTGTAGAGCGAGTCTCATTTTCAGAAGTGCCCTCGGTGCAATGCGGCTCCCTCGGAGTCTCGTGGGTTTGGATCTTCGCTGACGGTATCGGGCACCTCTATGCCGGGTGAGCGCTCCACAACTGCTATGCTTATGGACCACACCCCCCGGTGCCCGTGCTCTTGGTACGTCATTTAGCTCTACGATCGGATTGTCCACGTGCTTGAAGAGTTCATGCTTGAAGCGGGGGCTACTAAGGGGCGGGATTTGCGGTTGGAAGTCCGCCGCATTCGGTCGGGAGCTTCTCGATATCAACCTTGGTGTCGTGATTAAAACTTAGTGGTGAGAAGCAACTAATTGAAATCCATTCTCTTCCGGTGCGCCGGTGAAGCGCATGCCTATAACGCGCAAGGTCGCGGGTTCGAAACCTTGTCAGTCTGATTTTAGTATCAAGGCGTGTGACGGCCCAAGATGAACCCCCACCTTCCACATTGGGATGTGGTTTGGCTAGACTTCATGGCTCCCCACCGTCATCTTGTCGTTGATGTGACGGTCACAAGTGCTCGCACGAACATCAATGTTCCTCATATAGGTGCTCATCGCCCACTCCCGAGCAATCTTGCATTGGGAGCTCATCATTGCAAATTCGATCCGGACCTCCTCACTTCAGCCTTGCTTGGCACGCCTTCGGTTCAGTCGGCTCATGACTACTATCCCTTCGCTATGGAGGATGGGGGCCGGTTGGCGCCTATAGAGGCGGAGTTTGTGGCTATTTTCGTCGCTTTCATGGCATGGGTGCTGCTGCCTCTCGTTCGTTTCGTTTTTATGTCCGTTTGAAATATTTCGTTCGTTGATATACTTATGCTTCCTTTAGACGTTTTGTGCTACTCTTCATGGTACTGTGGGTTTCTGTCTTCAAGATGCCTTGCGGGAGGACAGTGGTGATGCTGTGGCATGCCTTCGTGTTCCTCGGGCTTGGGTTTTTTCCTCCTTTCTTCTTTTTGCTTGGCGTTCTCCAATGTTTTTTCTTGTGAAAGTTTTAATTTTTTTGGTGGTGCATTTCACTACTTTCTTTGTAATTGTACTTATCTTTTTCAGTAATAATTCACATTATCGCCACTGTGGGCAGGTAGGGTACCACGCACTTTCCGCCGTGCGTAACCATATTCGAGTGACGATTGAGCGAATATTCGCAATCTAACGGTGGATGTAGTGAAGGATGATATCGACACCTACTTGTTTTCAATTCCAGCCGTCGATATTAACGTACAACCGTATTAATGTACGCCGAATTTCCCGGCGAAACGAGCCAAAAGGACATCTATAAGTACGCTTAATTAACCAGAAGCCATCATATTACGCAGATGGTGGCACATTTCAGCAGTGAAAGAAGAATACAATTTACTACAGTACACAGAAAGGCCCAAGAAGGCGGAAGCACCTACCTGTCGTCCCCCTCGCTACTTGTACCCCCCGCACACGGGACCGACAAGCTCGACACAAGTACAGGTACCTGTATGTGGTAATATTAACATAGCAAATCGCAGTGATATGTAATATGTTTGGGAGTCCTTGCTTGGGAGTCTCAAGTCTTCCGTTTAATGAACTTTTTTACTTGAAAGTTTTACTTTATCGTATGTTATTAGATAAAATATCGATTATACTTTTTTAAAGGTTTTTATCTGTTTATCTGACCAAACAGTTTACCATAGACTATCGTCGTTGAGTCTGTATAATTGCATTTAGAGAAGTCCTTATCTACAGGATCTTCAGGATCATCTGACCTGTGCATTCTGACTTCGGGCTGTGTGTGTAGTTAGTTGGGTATAGTACTGTATAGTGTGTGCTATAGTATAGTACTGTACACATGTATAATACTGTTTATGTACTGCTGCATGTATAGTACCCGGACCAGTACTAGCGCGGTCATTGCCACCGGGCGGGTGCTGATGCTGTGGCACGCCTTCCTGTTCCGCGGGCTTTGGTTATTTCTCCCTCCTTTCTTCTTTTTTGCCTGGCGGTCTCCACTGCTTTTGCTTGTAGAAAAATACTTTTTCTTTCGTTCTGCAGTTGGCTACTTGCTTTGTAATTATACTTATCTTTTATGTTAATTAATATTCTTTTACAGTAAGTCACGTTGTCGCCACTGGCAGGAAGCGCACCACGCACTTTATTCCGCTGTTCTTAACAAACAATTTCTTACAAGAAAAAGCAGCGGAGGCCACCAAGCAAAAATAAGAAAAGAGGAAAAACCCTAAGCCCGAGGAACGGGAAGGCATGCCTCAGCATCAGCACTGCCCTCCGCCGTCCTTAACCATATTCGATGACGAGTGACGATTGAGCGAATATTCACAATCTGACGGTGGATGTAGTGAAGGATGACATCGACACATATTATTTTTCTATTCCAGCCGTCGATATTAACGTACAGCCGTATGAGTGCACGCCGAATTTCCATGCGAAACTACGACCCTACTAAAGGACAACGATAAGTACGTTTAATCAAAAGCCATCCTATGATACCGTACCCATACCGCTCCATGTATATAAGGACCAGTAGCGCGCGGTCATTGCTACCCGGCGGAGAAGATTGCCGGCGCGCTGCTGGCGGCGACAAATACAGGTAACCCTTACAGGGCCCTGCAGAATGTTTTACAAACACTCAGCAGTCAACAGCCATCCAAGGTCTGTCGTAACTTTAAAAGTCTGCCGTTTCATAGCATCGGTATATAGAATTCTTCCAGTGTATTCCTTGCACGCGACCACAAATTCGTCCGCAGGAATAGCGGCCGATAGTGAAGAAAGAACGTAAGACGCCCCTCCCTCCCCCCATTATTACGCTTTCCTTTTCTCGAGGGGATAGTGCATCGTCCCCAACAGCATATACAAATATAGTAGTCCAAAGACCACGCTGCTGTCAGTTGTGAAAGAAGTCAGAAATTTTCCTTTCCTACCCGCGACATCCAGCATCTTTAAGTCTGTCATCGTCCCCGACCCACCACCGTCGTGTCACAACAGCAATATCGGATATTCAAGCTCATGTTTACGACTGACACGGCCCGGCCCCGGCTTTACGTGTACAGTCTCGCCCCCCCTAACCCCCCATCATTTGGCGACCACAACTTCGTCCGCAGGAATAGCGGCCGACAGTGAAGAGAGAACGTAAGACGCCCCCCCCCCCCACTATTACGCTTTCCTTTTCTCGAGGGGATAGTGCATCGTCCCCAACTGCATATACACGTAGTAGTCCAAAGACCACGCTGCTGTCAGTTGTGAAAGAAGTCAGAAATTTTCCTTTCTTACCCGCGACATCCAGCATCTTTAAGTCTGTCGTTGTCGTCCCCGACCCACCACCGTCGTGTCACAACAGCAATATCGGATATTCAAGTTCATGTTTACGACTGACACGGCCCGACCCCGGCTTTACGTGTACAGTCTCGCCCCCCCTAACCCCCCATCATTTGGCGACCACAACTTCGTCCGCAGGAATAGCGGCCGACAGTGAAGAGAGAACGTAAGACGCCCCCCCCCCCCCCCCCTAATAACCCCCCCCCCCCCAATTACGCTTTCCTTTTCTCGAGGGGATAGTGCATCGTCCCCAACAGCATATACAAATATAGTAGTCCAAAGACCACGCTGCTGTCAGTTGTGAAAGAAGTCAGAAATTTTCCTTTCCTACCCGCGACATCCAGCATCTTTAAGTCTGTCGTCGTCATCCCCGACCCACCACCGTCGTGTCACAACAGCAATATCGGATATTCAAGTTCATGTTTACGACTGACACGGCCCGACCCCGGCTTTACGTGTATAGTCTCGCCCCCCCTAACCCCCCATCATTTGGCGACCACAACAACCTTCACTGTCGGCCGCTATTCCTACGGACGAACGTAAGACGCGCCCCCCCCCCCCCCCCCCCCCCCTAACCCCCCCGCCCCAAATTACGCTTTCCTTTTGTCGAGGGGATAGTGCATCGTCCCCAACTGCATATACAAATATAGTAGTCCAAAGACCACGCTGCTGTCAGTTGTGAAAGAAGTCAGAAATTTTCCTTTCCTACCCGCGACATCCAGCATCTTTAATTTAAGTCTGTCGTCCCCGACCCACCA